>RJWM01014945.1:0-49505 GCA_004363535.1 Dasyprocta punctata
TTCTGTCCCTCAGACAGAAGCTTTCTTACCCTCAATAAATATATCCTGCTCTTACCCTCCGTAGTTCCTAAAATTCATTCTTCGATTTTTAGAGAACACGAACTCACGCCGGACATATAGTAGTTTGGGAGTTTCATTCCCCCATATCATTTGGAGGTCTGGGATCATTTTTCCTATATCATTAGTATTTTCAGCAAAACCCTAAGACCTTATACTTTTGGCCCTGTCACACACTTCCCCCATTTTTCACAGTGTATAAATAAAGAGGCAGACAATGCTGGGTTGTCACTGCCCCTCCATCAGAGAGGTCAGGTCCTGTCCAGCCTCAGTTTTCCTTTTATGTGTCTCATTTCTTTTTAGTTTCCCAATTCCCCTTCTCAGGACCCCATTCTCTGTGCATGTCACAGCACAACTGACCTACTGATGAAGGATTGGAACCTCTGAACCTATGAGCCAAACTAGATCTTTCTTTTATTTAAGGTGATTATCTCAGGGATTTTGTTACAGTAGTGAAAAGCTGATTAATGCAATTTGTTCACATCCCATATTCAACGTGAATCTTTTTTTTTTTTTTTTTTTTACCTTTTTGAGACCATCTCCCTATGTAGTTCAGGCTGGCCTTGAGTTCACTTTTTAGCCCAGGCTGGCCTTGAACTCTTAAGGATCCTCCTGCCTGAGCCTCTCTAGTGCTAGGATTGCAGGCATATGCCACCATGACTGCCCATGAAGTTTCTTTTATTAATAGGAATACAGTGTTGTTTTGAATCCAGTCAAAAAATATTACATTTCACATTGTGAGCTCCATCCTAATCCCCCATCCCCAACACACACATTGGGGATTGAACCTTGGCCTTTACACTGAGCTACAACATCTGCACTTTTTTAATTTTTTATTTAGAGACAGGGTCTCACTAATTTGCCAAACAGGGTTTGAACTTGTAATCTTCCTGCTTCAACCTCCCAGAATGCATGGTGTTTGCTTGATTCTTTCTTGATTAAAAAAAAAAAAAAGCTGCGATTATCTCTTGATGTGAGTACTGAGTTGTCTCAGTTTGAGGCTCAAGCTACCTGTGCTAAGTTTTCAGACTTATCTTATGGCTGGTGGGGCTGCCAAGACTCACCCTAATAGTTTTTACACCAACATAGTTGCAGGAAGGGAGGTCAGTATCAGATTGAGCTCAATTATTGCTTTTGGACTTTGCTCTTTTACTGAATCTCACAGACCATATGGGGAGATAAAGTGGTAAAAGTACAAAAGACAGAAGCCTTTTTCCTAGTCAGGTAAAAGTTTGATAAAGCAGGTGGTACAGCCCAACATAGCAACATGTTGGTGCTGGCACTGCTGGAGCAAGAGTCAGAGGCCAGGACAGCTCTGCGAGATGGCAGGGGTTAAAGTCAGGTGGGCCAGCCCATGTCTACACTGAGGCAGCATCTCTGAAGCAAGAGAAGGGGACCTGGCGTGTACCATTCTACATACAGGAGGGAATGGTGCTCTGTTGATCAACACATTCCAACACCTAGGTGATACACACAGAAGCTTCCTCAGCTACTTGGGGGAATTTGGAGGCTGTTATGGTTTGTGTCTAGGTGGCCCCCCAAGCTTCATGCAGTCATGGAGGCAGCTGAATCTAGCGTTTGTGACTGGTTCATTGTCTAGTGCTGGGGTTGGTGGGGTGAGTGCTGCACCCACCCAGGGGCGGAGCCAGCATACAATATAAGGGAGGGAAGCTGCCACGTTTTTACCTCTTTTGGCCTGTTTGCTCTTTCCATTTGTGGCCGCCATGAACAGCTGTCCCTCAACCATGCCACCCTGCCTTCAAGCCAACTGAGTATGGACTGAAACTTCCAAAAAAATGGTAAGAAATAAACCTTTCCTTCCTTCATTTTGGGTGTCAGGTATTTTGTCTCAACAATGAAAGAAAAGTAACCAAGACAGAGGCATCAGACTTAAAAGGGAAAAATAAAAAATAAAAAATACCATGTAGAGTGGGTGAGTTGGAGCTGAATAAGTACTATCTTATCCTAGCATTAGTGAGATTCTAATTGTGTAGGAAAATACAGGCCAATGCAAATTAAGAAAATATTTTTTCTTTTTTTAAGCTTTTGAAGTTTTGGGGGAGAAATACACAAAGAAATACAAATGAGGCTCTTTGCAACATGGAGCTCGGGTAGAACCTCAGTTATGAGTAAGCAGATAAAAAAGTGTCCAGTTGATTAGAAAGAAATATTTTCAGTAAATGTGATCTCAGTGATAATGGAAAGATTACAGGCAGTCAGTAGTCCATTGAGCAGTTATTAATCTGAAAACAAACATTAACAGAATCCCTTAATGTTGCTCTCAACATCTCACTAGATCAAGCTGTCCCCAAACTCAACCAATCACCTGCTTACTATATAGTCTCAAGCAAATGCCACACTATGTACTAGCTGCATAAACCAACATGTACTTTCCATGGTCCTAAGAAAGAGTGCCCATGGCATTCAGTTCTGTTAGTTTTCAATTTATTTCCTAACTTCTCTCTCATTTGTAACTTTCATGATTCATTTGAAAAAACCTGGGTTCTAGTAGATTATTGTTACTAAGCCAAAGTCTCCTTAATACTTAATTGAACGTTTACTTTTTCTAGTGGCCAAATACTTCACAGCAACGTATTTTTCCCATTGTATTTATCATGAATCAGGCATGGTAAATGGAGATACCAAAGTGAACCAGTGAGAATTCAATCCACCATATTGCACATCCCGGAGCAACTGAAGCAATTCAGAATCTACTCCTTTTTTATTCCACTGCTTCAGGGGCATTTAGAAGAAAAGTTTTAATCAAGATCTCAACATCAGATTTAAAAATTGAAGTGCAAATGTACAATACTGGATATTTCAGCTTCTTAGACTGTACAATTTCTCATTTATTGGGAAAAGGAAAGAAAGTATTGTTAGCAACAGGGAGAACTTCAAGGTTTCTATAATAATGGAAGCTAAAATTCCAAAGCAGCCAGCTGTAAAGCAACAGAAAAGTTTCTCTTGAATTTTGTCTGAGCAATTCACCTCTGAAGAGATAAACAGAAGATAAAACCATAGCCAGCACTATGTCTCCACCCCTCATTAACCATACTATGCAGTTTTGCAAAGTTTCTTGTAAGCCAGGTCAGTACAAATCTATGGCTGATGCATTTATATGAAAGTTTTTTTCTTTTTGTGGCTAAGCTGTCTGAAGAATGTTTTTCTTTTATAATTTTGGAACATATACATTCAGTCAAAAGGAACTAAATTGGATGTGATATGAATGCGATTTTGAAGACCAGAATTCCTCTGGGGCCATGCCTCCCTTTTTCTTTGGCCATGGTGTTTGGTGAGGTAGTCCCCACCCTAACTCCTTGTATGTAGTGCAGTGGTTGGGGATTATACTGACTATCTGCAGGAGTGATCAAAAACTATAGTAAATATTTAAATTTAAAGAAAAACTTTTTACAGTAGAAGACACATTACCAAGAATGATGGAATAAGTGTGTCCAAAGCAAGCAGAAATACTACTCTGAAGGAGATGATAATACATCTTTTACTATAATAAATTTTTTAATTTAAGCAATTCAAAATTAAATTTTAAAATATTTAATTTAAGTATTTAATTGAATATTTTAATCACATCTCACTGACCAACCCTTTATGGCAATTTCTGTCAAATGAAAACATTACAGTATGCTGTCATTCACCTTACTCACTGCATCTGGTACTGAAAGACTTTTAACTTGCCCCTAAAATCAACGTGGCTATGGAAAGTAAACATTTTGAATCAATTTGGAACATGGAGGCAACCAAGATAGCACCACTAAAATCATAAAATAGGACCTGCAAAGGACTTCAGTGGCAAGGATGGTGGTATACATGTGTTCAAACTGGAAAGGAGTATTTTGAGGGGGGATTAACAGTGACATGTCTTTTACTACGATATAATTTAACAAAATTTTAAACATTCACTGTGTTTCTTGTCACATCTCATATTATATACAACAAACTACTTTAATATTTAGTGGTTTAAAATAACAAATTCTCTCTCACAGCTTTTGTCAACTAGAATTCTGTGAGTCTGGCTTTCCTGTGCAATTTTTTTCCCACGAGATCTCTGAGACTGAAGACAAGGTGTCAGCCAGGGCCACAATCCTCTCAAGGCTCAACTGGGGGTAGATCTATTCTAAATTCACTCATTTTGCTGCTGGCAAGCCTTGGTCCTTGCTAGGTTTTAAACAGAGATATCAATTTCTTGCCATGTGTGCCTCTCCATAGTGTGATTCCCAACATGGTAGGTAGTTTCCTTCAGAAAGAGGTCTCTGAGAGAGCCGGGCGTGGTGGTGCATGCCTTTAATCCCAGCACTCAGGAGGCTGAGGTAGGAGGAGTGTTGTGAGTTTGAGGCTGGTTTAGGCTACAACATGAGCGCAAGCCCGGCCTGAGCTACATAGTGTGACCCTGCCTTAAAAAACTAGGCCTGGAGCCAGGCGTGGTGGTGCACGCCTTTAATTCCAGCACTCGGGAGGCTGAGGTAGGCGGAGCGTTGTGAGTTCGAGGCCGGCTTGAGCTACAACGCAAGTGCAAGGCTGGCCTGAGCTACATAGTGCGACCCTGCCTCAAAAAACCAGGTCCAGGAGTTTAGATCGGTGCCTTAAGTGCCTGCCCTGGCAGGCGCGAGGTTGTGAGTTCAATCCCCGGTGCCACAAAAGAAAAAAAAAAAAAAAAAACTAGGCCTGGAAGTCTGACTCAGTGGCCTAAGAGCCTGTCTGGCAGGCATGAAGTTGTGAGTTTGAACCTCAGTGCTGCAAAAAATAAATAAATAAATAAATAAAGAGGTCTTTGAGAGAAAGAGTGTGAGCAAAACAGAAGTCACAGTCTCTTTATAATTTAACTTTGAAACTGACATATTATTCGTCCGAAGTTGAGCCTACACTCAAGAAAAGGAGAACACACAAGGCATGAAGATCAGGAGATGAGAACCAGTGGCAGCCATTTTAAAGCTGTTTACCACAAGGAGTTCTAACAAGCCTGAGAAATTATCTGGAGTAGTTCTTTTTTTGACTACAGCCATTGACTCATGGGCAGTCACATGATCCAATGCGATTAAACCTTAGAACTTTGGAACTCTTGGGAAACAGAACTTCTCCTTCTACTGGAGCTTGAGAGAGCCTCACTATTCATCTCTGTCACACCTGAGTCTCCTACAATATTATGCATAGAGACAGATTCTTTCATTTGTTTATCATTTATTCAATGAACACTTGCACATTCTCCCCAAGTGCACATAGTGAGTATTCAACACTCTTTACATTGTTCTTTATTAGAAAAGATTTCACAATCTCCACAACTAGGCTCTGAGTTCTGGACCATCCCATGATTTCCCTTCAAGTGGGCTAAGGGTTGTTATCTGAGGTTCTGGGGTTGCCTCACATTGTGGCTCAGGTACTCCAAGCAAGAGGGAGCACTTGAGGGGAGCCGTGGAGGCTAAAATCCAACTCATACTCCCTTTCCCAGGCTGTGTGTTTAACCCTGGGTTGTATTCACCAAACATACTGACCACTGGCTAAACCATGTTCCCTGTGGGCCATATCCCTCTATCATTTGTAAAGGTTAGTAGAGGTCTTATGAAAAACCCACCTAAAATGCCCACCGGATGTTTGGCAGAGACTTGTCAACTTGTGTGCACATGTCCCTGAGTTCCTAGATCCTTATTGTAGGTATCTGGCACCCACATCTACAGTCTGGGCTTATAGACAAGGTAATTATTATTTCAGCAAGGCCCTATTGGGCCCTACTACTTAACCATAAAAATAAAGTAAGTACTAATTAGGCCATGACACATGTTGAAAGATGAATTACACAGGCTGAGCACAGAGAGCATACACACGTGTCTTCCCCTTGACAAATGTGTTGCTTTATGCTTCACTGTGGGGTAATCATTTGGAAAATTGAGCCCGCATGTTGTATTTTCCCTCTTATAGCTAATTGTTAACTAAGCCACTCACCAGGAAAGCAAATGAAAGGAAATCATACTGAAATCAGAAGGTGAGGCCTGATAAATCATTTGTAATGACCCAGGTCCAAGAAAAATAGCTGAGAGGCTGTTATCGAGTTCATCACATTATTATCTTCCTTCCTGTGTTTCCCTTTTAAGTGAACAGCACCCCTACTTTCCCCAATAGTCAAGTTGAAAATCACCCTGACCTCCATTTTTTCCTCTATCAAAGCTTGATAACTGACTTTGAACTCTTACTCTATAATATCTCTCATATTCTCTCCCCCTTTTCACCTTCATTGCCTTAGTCTAGCCGTCACCACCAATGGCTTGGATCCTTGCTTCCAATCACTTCTCCAGACATCTGCTCCAAAGAAGGTAAAAACACAAGTCCAATCTTGCCATTCCCTGCAGAGACAGTGCCTATGATGTGGCCTCTGAGTAGTCTTCCTGTATCATCTCTCTCTGAGACACTCCTAGAGCCTGGCCACAGAAACACCTTGCAATTTTCTGGGTCATCTAGGCTGTTTAATGGCTTTATGTTGTCTTTCTTTTTTTCTTTCTTTTTCTCAATTTCTTTCTTTGTTATTTTTTATTTGGCTCATTCCTTGTTTCCTTCTTCCTTGGTTTTTGTTTTATTGGTCCTTTTCCTTCCTTTTCCTTCCTTCCTTCCTTCCTTCCTTCCTTCCTTCCTTCCTTCTTTCCTTCCTTCCTTCCTTCCTTCTTTCCTTCCTTCCATCTCTTTCTTTCTTGTAGTACTCAGATTGAACCCAGGTCCTTATGCATGGTAGGCTAGTGATCTACCACTGAGCTGCAAACCCAGCTCTTTGAAAAAAATTTATTTTTTAATTTTGAGACAAAACCTCACTAAGTTAGTCAGACTGGCCTTGAACTTGTGATCCTTTTGCCTCAGACTTCCAAGGAGTTTGGATTATAGACATACACCAGTGTAGCTGGTGAGGCTGAGATTTATACTCAAATGTTAAAGAGTGAAGGGGAAGCTTCTGAAGCACCAGGAAGCAGAGTCACAGGAATGCCAGATGCCAGAATTGGAGGGGGAGTTCAAATTTCACCTAATTTACCTATTGTCCACCTAAAACAGGCAGTTTTTAATGTCTACATCAGGAATCACCTCTGCCTCTGAATGATTTGACCAAGCTGCCTCAACTCTGTTGGGATCTGGGAGAATCAATGGAGTCTTGATTGGCTTCCAAAGTTCCAGGCTGTGTTCAAGAACTGCTTTGCGTTTTGGAGAGAAGCAGGCTAGACCTGTGCCTCTGTATCTGTGTTTGAGAAGGAAACTGGGAGGGAGATGCTGTGAAGGCTCTAAGGGGCTCTTCCGGGAGGTTCTCATTAGAGAGCTGAGCAGCGTCTTGCCATCCAGCGAAAGTGCTGTTTTGGATCTGGATCCGCTGACTGTACTGAGAGTGAGGCACAGCCTCTGGCAACGTTTTCTTTGGATTCAGGACCTCACAAACTTTGGGATGATGTCAGCCAACATGCAGTGCAGGAAGCAGGCTGTGGCTTGCAAATCAGCAGCTGCACTAGCAGTGCTAATCACTTCGGTCTCCAAGCCTCTCTGCACTGAACTTGCAGTCTGTTGGAAAATTCTGTCACCTACAGAGGTAAAATTAATTCAAAAAAGCAAATTAATTCACAACAAAGTGATTCAAAGCAAAGCAAAACAACACTTCTTCTTGAGGGTATTTGAACTTAGCTCCTGATGAAAATAAGGCCATTTCAGTGACGTCATACAGCCATGTTTGTCTTATCTTGCCATCCCCACTTTGAGATAGCTCAGGGCTTGTCCCCAGCCAAAACTAACCGCTGGACCTCTTTTGCGGTGTTAAGAAGTCACTCTTTTACTTAGTGCTAAGAAATCTTCTCTAAAATAATGTTTCATAGTTCTATGCTCAGCATCCTGCTCTTCTAAAGTAAAACAAATCCAGATGGCTTTAAGAATGATCAGCTAGCCAGACATAGTGGCACACACCTGTAATCCCAGCACTCAGGAGGCTGAGGCAGTAGGATTGTTGAGAGTTCGAGGTCAGCCTGGGCTACAAATGAGCTCAAGGCCAGCCTGAACTGTATAAAAAAAAAAAAAATAGGTGTCACAGAGTCAAAGTTCATACTATTAAACCAGACTATTGTTTCAGTGGATGTTTTCCAAAGTATATGCTTACAAAGACTCCAAATAAAACAATCTGGCAATTCTTTTTTCCCTTATCTTTCTGCCACTAAATACATGCTGAGTATTATAATAACCAGATGATTGAGGTTATTTTCCTCCATGCAAAGCTGTTATTTATGTAACATTTATCGGACACCTACAGTGTGTAAGCATCTAGTCTAGGTGGCATGAAAAATGTAAAGTTGAGAAAGATTTTCTTCCACCTCTCTGGAAGAGATTGGGAAGATGGCACCACATGTCAAACATTTGGTCATATCACCTAATGCAAACAATCACTGTTAGCTGAAGGATTCTCTAGAAATCAAGAAGAGGAATCTTAAGAGAAGAGGAATTTGAATTGTACCTAAAATGATTTGCAAGACTTTCCTAAATAGATGTGAAATCAGAAACGTCAAATACGATCAATAATTTGCACACCTGATTTTCATATAGCCACATTTGTTGTAGCCATTGTGTTATAGTTTGAATGTCTCTATCAAAACTGAAATTTAATCCTCACTAGCATTTAGAGGTTGAACCAGGTAGGCCTTTTTAGAAAGAATTAGATTGTAAAGGCTCTGCTCTCAGAAACAAATTCATTCGTTCATGGATTAGTTTGGGTTAATGACTTATAAAATCAGTTTGGTGCTCACTTCAGCAGCACACATGCTAACATCAGTTTGGCTCAGTCTCTTGCATTTCCCCTTTTGCTACATGAAGACCTACCCTATCTCAGTACTCTGCACAGTCCCCATCAGAGAGAACCTCATCAGACCCAGCCACTTGACCTTAAACAGGAGGCGCTTGAAAAATAAGGTGAACAAATCTTTATAAATTACTCAGGTTGTGGTATTTAGTTACAGCGACAGAAAATGAACTAAGACATGTTCAGTGACTGTTGTGGTCTATAAGTTTCAGCTCCACTGTGAAGCCCAAACAGAAGCAAAACAGATTACACTGGACATTGTACTCCCTCCCTCTTATTTCAGCTGCATAGAAAAGAACTAAACAGGATTTTCAAGAAGCCTGACAAGTCCTTGCTCTTGCAGGCTGTCTGATTTCTGATAAAGTTGAGGAGTTGCTGGTAGTATTGGGAAGATGCTGGTCACTGATACAATCAACACCTGGTCCCTAGAACCTCTCTCCTTTGTAGGTCTTGCATTCAGCCAGGCAAGAGCTCTGGCTCCCTTTCTGCCTCCTCTACCATATTTCTCTTAAAATAGCTTCCCAGAGATATGCAAAAGCCAGACCAGTGGACTCAGCCCAAACATGTCCTTGGCAGAGATGCCAAGACAGAACTCTGGCAAACAAAGGAAGTCTAGCAGATAACTGGCATCCTCTGTAGGAGTCAGGAGGATCAAACTGCCCACAGTAAGCTGTTGGCACCAGTGGGGGACAGAAACCAGGCCTGAGTCTCAGCATTGTGATGGGCTGGATACAGTCAAGTCAGACCCTCTCTCCAGCTCCCATGCAGACTGAGAAAGACTAGGTGCAGAGTGCTGCAGACTCCTTCTCTGTGCTATGGCCTTTCCTAGAGGCCCAGGCAAGCCAGTGAGAAAGAGGTGGAGCCACACACAAGAAGCTGCAGATTCCAACCTCCAGAGAGACCTGCTCTAAGCCAAGGAGGGATGAGGGGATTTGTTGAGGCTTCTGTGAAAACAAAACACAAATTCTTTCTGTGTAGCCAAGCCTCAAAGAAATATTCTTTTCAAAAATAGAGCAGTTCTTTCTGATATTAGAATCATATGTTTTGCTAGGTTAAAAACAAAACAACAACAACAACAACAACAAAAAAGCTAACTGCTGGTCTCCACCCCAGACCTGATAAACCTGAATCTGACGGTGGACTCTGGAAACTTGCATTTTTTGGTGATATTGGAGATTGGACCCAGGACCTTTGCACTGAGCTACATCTCCAAGCCAGTTTTTATATTTTAAGTTTTGAGACAGAAATTTTTTTTTTTTTTGGTAGTACTGGAGATTGAGCGTAGGACCTTTGCATAGAGCCGAATCCGCATTTTCCCCTCCCCTACTTCTTTTAATAATTTTGAGGCAGCGTCTCTTTAAACTACTAAATTACCCAGGCCAAGCTTGAATTTGCAGTCCTTCCACCTCAGCCTCCCAGAGTGCTGGGATTACAGTCCTGTGGCACTAGGTCTTGAAACTGATATAATTTAACAAATGTCCTCAAGTGAGTTCTTTATCCTAGATTACAAAAATCTTGCCTCAGGTCATGAATGGAAAGCGTGAAAACGCGAGAAGCTTGTGCTCCACAGCCCAGGCAGGGGCAGGGGGCTGTAGGGAAGACTTGAATGGAATTCAAGACATTTGGTCACTTCTCCAAACACTTAAAACCTTGAAATTTACCTACCTGATAGAAACACTCCACAAACATCACCTGTTACTATGCATTTAGCATTTTCCTGATGATCTTTTGGAAAACTTTTCAAAAGTAGATCTCAATTACCAAGAGCTTCACTGGGGCCTGAACATACAATTAACTACATGTGCTGGAATAGCAAGTCATGATCTTTTAGTCAACAAAAATTCTCTGAGGCTGTACCTTGCCAAAGGCATAAAGAAGGCATACTTATACACTCTGCTTCTACTGAGCTATTTTTGTTGCAAGATACTCATTTTACTGTTTATTCTTGTCCAGATAGGTACAAAGTATTATAAACAAGAGAGGTATCTGTTGGTACTTGGAATCCTTTCTATTTGTTCCAAGGACTATAATCTTACCTTGACTTTGACAACACCCCTGTGCAAAGCCGGCAGTAGTTAGGTGAAGGGTTTCTCATATTCAGTGGTTTTAGAGGTTCTTTGGAGGCTCATAGAAGCCAATGTGGGATTGTATAAAACACATTTCAAGATATTCTCCCCCATACACACATGTATGCACTTTCTCCAGTCAAAATATCTCTTCCAAAGCATTTTATTTATTGAACTTCCTTGTAAGCTATCATTGAATCAAGTTTCTGGTACCTGGATCTGGGGCACTGTAGGCTCCTACTAGAGATTTTTTCTAGGCTGTTGTCAAGAACAAAGAACAAGACAAAACAAATAAAAATGGTAGCAAGGTTTTCCATTTATTAAAGGTAGGAAAAGAAGCATGCTCTGGAGGGTGAGAGGTAGCCACTAAGAAAGAGCAAACCCAGTGGCCAGAGGTTAATGGTGACTCTCTTGCAGTCCCATTCCTCAGGCCATCTTATCAAAAACCTGCTTGATCTTGCTCCAGAAGGACTAAAGACAGCATTTTCTGATTTGCTCCAGTGCAGGATTTGGGAACTATTTTTCTGCACATGTGTCTTGGATCGCTGTGATTAACAGGTCACACCCACATGTCCAGGATGCTGACCATGCTGGGCTCTAATTTCCTGCCTCAGTTCTGCAGGGAGAAGGTGGGGGAGGTCTGCCTTGTCCTGGAGACGTTAGCTCTGCGGAGGTGATGAATAAGCTCCAGAAGGGAGGAAGTGCCTCAGGGCTCTTAGGTAAGCACCCCCTTGACTTTTTCTCAGGAGGTAGAAGCCTGTAACAGTTTAGACACTGGTCCCTAGAAAGTGAAACCTCTCCAAGAATTTACCTTTTCACTTATATTTATACACAGAAAACCTGCAAACATTGTGAGGGAATAAAACTCAAGATTAAAATGAAATTTAAAAATGCACTCTAAATTTGAAAAGTATACCTTTTAAACTTTATATTCCAATTATGAATACTATATTAAAATAATTAAGCCTCTTATTCATAAAAATAAGCATATTTAGAATAATGACTGTTTTATTTCAGTGCACTAGAAATTTACTAATTGAACTTACAAAACATAAAATTTTTGTTACAGATAGGACCTCAAGTTACTGAGCACTAAATTTTGCAATTTTAAAGTAGCCAAATGTAATTTTTTACTGATTAATTTCTGAATTCCAAGACATCTTTTTCTTCCTTACTGATAGATAAACATGGCTTCTGTTTTTGCTAGAGTCTCAAAAATTACTTGGGTTGGCCAGGTATGGTGGTGCATGCCTATAATCTCAGCCACTTGGGAGGCTGTGGTAGGAGGATCTCTGTGAGTTCAAGTCCATCCTGGGCTACAAAGTGAGTTCAAGGCCAGCCTGAACTACATAGTGAGACCCTGTCTCGAAAAAAAGGACAAAAATAAGTTACTTGTATTGATCTGGGTCATTTGATGGAGAGTATTGCCAAAGGTGTACAGATCATAATCCTAAATCTTAATTATCAGCATAATGTATCATCCTTATTAAGTGTAAGATTTTTATATCTATTGTCTCAGAAATCTCAGCATTAGCAATATAAAATAGATGCATTGAGCCCCTGCAGGCCAGGCATAATTCATTATGACAAGACAGAAGTCCACAGGGTTTGAATGCCTGCGAACTCCACGGTGGGGCAAGAAGGTCTGCTCCATTCTAACTGTGCTCCTGCCCCCACACCGGCCACTTTCCTGCCTCCCTTAACTCATTTTAAGCCCAGAAAGAACAAGAAGTTGGCCCTTTGTTTTTCCTTCTGAGTCTTTAGTAGAGTTCTTTTTGAATATGTGTTATAAATAAGGAAAATTTTTAAAAATACAGACAATAAAAACACAAAAAAAGTTACTATGTTTCTAGAGCACCTGCTTGGATCTCTGAAAAATCCATCTCTTCTGCTCCAGGCTTTGGGGAGTGGCCTCACAGTTTCTGGCATTCTTCCTGGTATTCTTTTTCTTTGATGCTTGGTTTTGTTTTATCGAAATGACCTTGTTGTGTGGTTCCCAGTAGGTCAGTCAAAGGCTGCGTTTATTTTAGGAATGGAAAATACTGCCTTAAATGGATGGGCTGGGATGTGGAGTGGATCCTTAGTTGCTCAGCTCAGATATCCTTTCAGGATAAAGCATTTGTGTCCTCAGCTACTGGGAGCGGTAGGGATTGAAGTGCTGGGTGGATCACTCTGAGCCCAGCCCTTGGTGAAGGAGAACCGCTTTGTCCCAAGTCATGCCCTCTCCGCAGAGCTGCCTGCATGCAGCGACTTCTGATCCACAATGCGGTGGTTTAGAAGCGTCTGGGCCTTGCCTCTGCAGGGTCACCCTCAGCTGTGGGACTCCTCAGGGAGCCCACTGAGGTCTCTGCTGCTGTTCCTTCAAAGTTCACCTTCTTTTGCTTGGCCCTGCTTCTCCCAGCTCCTTACAGATGTGTTTCCATAGTAGTCATGTCCCTCTCCAGGGCACTAACTAATCTAGGGCAGACAGGGCCTGACTTCATGCGTTTATGGACTGGGCCCCATCTCACATTTGATTTAATGCATTACTATTGTCATTTTGAAATTACTGTTGCTATTATTATTATTGTTATTTGCTGTGCTAGTGATTGAATCCAGGACTCATGCATGCTAGGCAAACGCTTTGCCGCTTACTGACAACTCCAACTTTATTTATTCATTCATTTGTCTTTATTTCAAGACAGAATCTTGCTAAGTTGCCCAGGCTGGCCTTGAACTTGAGATTCCCACTGCTTCAGCCTCCCAAGCAGGTGGGATTACTGGATTGCACTCAGTCTCTTGAATTCTTTTATTTATTTATTTATTTTTGTCTTTTTGGCACATGGTCTTGCTATGCAGTTCAGGCTGGCCTTGAGATCACTTTGTAGCCCAGGCTGGTCTCAAACTTGCAATGATCCTCCTGCCTCAGCTTCCCCAGTGCTGGGATTGCAGGTGTGCGCCATCACGCCTGACTGAATTCTTAATATTTGAACATTGCCTCCCATATTTTCATCTATGCCCGGGCCTACAATTATGTCTCCAGTCCTAATGACAGTGCTCAAGGGAGCATGATAAGTAAAGGAGACCTGAGGGGTCCCGGGTGCCCACAGAAATGAATGTTCTATTTAGCAGCTTTCTACTATGGATGTGGGCTGAAGTGGAGATGGTGGAAATGCTAAGTACTTCCATTTCTGATTGCCCAATGTGGAAGCCAGCTTTGGAGCAAGGCTTAGCTACACATTTCCATCTACTTAGAGCTCTCCCTGAGGTCTGCTCATGGGGTGGCTGGCTGCAGCCCTCCTCTGCTTCTGAAGCTTCCAGCTTCGCTAGAGCAGGGGTAGCTCTCCTCCCCCATCCTGCTTCCCCAGCAGCCACACTCGACGTGAACCTGAACCAGGCTGAAAGCTTCCCAGCCTACTCACTTCACTGTTTCACTTTCATAGTGTGGCAATACTTGTCTGACAAATAATTAAGCACCAGGCACTTTGATGAGGACTTCTTGGTGCAGAGATTTTGCCTCCCAAGCATGCTGTTTTGAATAGAAAAGTCAAGTACTAAAATTCTTGGTGAAAAAAATCTGGGTAATATGCCTAACAGAAATATCTCCTCTCTTCTGTTTTTTAATAGCACTTTTACAAAATGACCAAGAAAATGTGTTCATTTCTTTATACCTCCACCAATCTCTATACTTTTTCCCATCCTCCCTTCCTTCTTCCTTTCCAAACCACAATTCCTATTCTTAGGATTGCACCAAAGAAAAGAACACAATTGCTTATTATTGCTAAATGGAATGTCCATGTAAACAGGTAATACATCAATGGGACAATTTCGAGTTGAACTATGAGAATTTTGAGGCTTGGAAAGGAACACAGAGACAGAAGCACTTTCCAATATCTGTGAAGTCTTTTATAATTTTCTTATAAGTATTCATAAGTGAAATATTATCTATCAATCTCTTGCCCATTTCCAGTAAGTGTTGATATCAGAATTCACTTTAGTTGAACGTCCTTTGGTGTCATAAGAGTCAATTTTTAGCAATGGTATTACTGTCCATTTTATTAAAAGAAATTTCCTAATAATAAAGAGTTTTCTAGTTAATCTCAGCAATCGATAATGAAGTAGGGGCAGGGTGGAGTGATCTAGGCTCAGGGAGAGGGAGTAGAAAAGAAGATATGGAAAATATAATAAAAATTACACATGATAAGATTTCAACAAAATCAACAATTGATGAGACATAAAAGAGTGGCGTGGAGGCTACGACAGGACAGTTGGTCTTACATGATAGTTTTTTATTTTTTTAAACTCGTATCAAAGCAGCATTTTGGAAATGCCCTATTGTCTTAGTCATTTTCTTTGTTGCTGAGACACAATACCAGACACCTACAATTTAAAGGAAAAGAAGTTTATTTTGGTTTATAGACTTTAGAGGATCCAGGCCATAGTTGGCTGGCTCCAAGGAGGAACTTAAACCTTTCCAAGTTGCACCCCACTGCCCCCAGTAACTTACCTGTCCCAACCAGGCTCCACCTCTTAACAACACATTTTTAGCTCTGAACTCTTCCGTGGATTAATCCACTGATGAATATATCTCCCCCATGGCCCAATCACTTTCCAAAAGCCCTTCTCGGAGAGTTTGAAGTGGGGGAGGGGTATTGTCTAGACCCAAACCATAGCAATACATGCGACTATGTCCTATAATCTATAAATTATGTGGAATGCTATGTGTGAAGTGCCTCATGTGGTGCCCTCCTCTCTGGAGTGTCGCCATGTTCTATGCAGAGAGGCAGTGTTGGAACCATCCTGCAAAGGAGAGGTGGTAGCAAGAAGGTTGCAGGGCTGGGCTGGGGATGTTGTCCTATAACCCACAGAGCAGGTCACCTTACAGGCACCACACACCCCTGTTTTGAGGGTACCCTGCACCCTTTAGATAGTTTTCATTTCCCAAAGTGCCCCAGAGATTTTTATCCCATGGAAAGAGTATTCTGTAGGTGACAAGGAAAATACAGAATCACTTATAAGAAGATATGTTGCTGCATCTTCTTTTGCTGCAGGCTCACTGGCTCCTCTGCCCTTTGTAAATTCACAGATGCTGGCCGTGTGTGTGTGTGTGTGTGTGTTACAGTGCAGGGAGCATTGCCTAATTTCTCTACCAAGAGCAGCCAAACCCCGATTTCTTGCTAAATCAGAAATATTGTCTTATATGCTCATTTCCAAAATGCTGGATGTCTACTTGTCTTACAGATACAAAACCAAATGGTCCACTTAAAGGCTTCTTGCAACATCAAAGAAGGCAACTTCATGATAAAAGACTGATTGTGTCTCTGCATCGGGTCGGCATGGGTACTAGGGTCAGAAATGGAAGACATTGATGGGGCATATACAGATTGTCATGCCGCAGCAGGGGAAGCATAGCTGCTGGCTCACTAGGTGTCATGAGCTATGAAGATGTTGAGATTTTGTCCTTCCTACAGGACAGCAAGTTATCTGACCACAGTTTCACGGATGCCCATCAAAGACATGGAATTTGTGGGTCAGAGACAGTGCATTTATCTCTCTCAAATTGCAGGCAGCATGAGCTTCACATTCCCATTGATTCTCCTTGTCTCTACAACTCACAGGATGACATAAAGGCCAGCAAGATGCTATAGTGTTTGCAGTTGGTTTGCAGCACAGCAGATGGATGCTAAGGTTAGGAAACGTGAACATTTTTGTAATGCGCTGCCAGTCAACCTACTAAGCTTTATCCAAAAGGGGCATTTTGTGTATTAGACTGATCAGTTAACACATTTGCCCTTAGCTATGGAGAGAGATATTATTTTTATTTTCCAAACCACTTTGGTGTACAAATATTTTTGAAAAGATAGTCTAGAATAAAGTTAACCAAGTCAGACTGGTGGCGCACACCTTTAATCCCAGCACTCGAGAGGCTGAGGCAGGAGGATCGTTGTGAGTTCAAGACCAGCCTGGGCTACAAAGTGAGTTCAAGGCCAGCCTGAACTGCATAGTGAGACCCTGTCTCAAAAAATAGGGCCAGGGATTTAGTTCAGTGGCCTAAGCGCCTGCCTGCCAGTGCAAGGTTGTGAGTTAAATCCCCGGTACAAAAAATAAAATAAAATAAAATAAAGTCAATCAGTGGTTCTGCTTGAAAAATGGCCAAAGTAAAATATGAGAGAACATGGAGAATTATCTCCCAGAATTAAGGCTGGACCAACAGGCTCTACGTCAGTGTGAGTCTGGGCTGAATACTGCAGAATGCCTGTCAAGTGACGGTCACCCCATAGAATTATGCATGTGTGTCCTACATGAAGGCAGTCAACTGAGAGGGTAGTGGGAGCTGAAATGTAATTGGAGTTGTGTGTACCAGCTCTGGCATGGTGATGCATGTGTCCCAGGAAAGGGACATGTTCCTAAAATTGATCTGCTTAAAAAGGAGCTGTCTGGTACTTCCTGAAGAGATATTCAGAATTCCAGCAGAGTCCTACATGAGACTCTTAAGAACTTTATCCTGAGGGAAGTCTATTCAAATATTCAGTAAGGGCAACCCTAGAGTGAAAACTGGAGCTGTACTAGGAGAATGACACGAGAAACTAGACAGCATAAATTTTCTGAGGGAAGGGGCTGCACCCTTTATTTTTAGATGCCTGCTTTATTTCTGTATAGCCTAGTCCTGGGCCTATTCCAATCAGTATTTGCTGAATAAAGTGAGGAAGAAGGAAAAGATTAGAGGTAACCATGGCTGCATTCTTCAGTGATGGAGCAGAGATTTCAGGATGGGCATTGAAAATAGTTTCAAATTGGAAGAAACCACTGAGCAGGAAAGGAAAATACATTTTTATGAGCTTTTTCTTATCTTTCCCTGTATTCCAGATGATTGATGATGCCGATGTTCATTTAATAAGTAGGTCATGTGTACATGTATGTGTATCTGAGCCTTGAAATCCTGCTTCCCACCCCAGGAACCAGCTACTTGTATCATCTAGCCTCCTCTTGGAACTGTGCCAAGAGTCTCCAAGGACTAGAGTTTAGGGTAGTTGTTCCAATTCACTGCACCTTCTGAATGACTGATAAACCTCTTACTAAGACTTTTTTTTCTTTTTTTTTTTTCTGGATATCTTAAAAGGTTTGTCTGAAGTTTTTGAGAAAGAGAAACCTCTCCAAAAAATGATCAGTGTTGTCTTTGAAATTAATATATTTTGATGATGTCAGAAGTCATTCTGGCAGGGTGTGGGGGAGACTGAGATTTGCAGTGAGTGTAGGTTTTCCAGCTTATTTACTATCTCCTGTGAGATAAATAAAAAAGAGAACAGCAAGTGATAGCATGTTAAGATTTAGCAATCGGTCAACAGAATTTCTCAGATATCTGTAAACATTTTTAATCCTAGAAGTTTCATCCTACTGCCAAAGCTGAGTGGTGATTTAGCTGGGAAACCACATGGGAAGGGTTTGGTTAGCATTTTTTCTCACCTACCAAGTCATAACAAAGATTACAAACTTTGGAAGTGTAGGCATTTTTGTCTCTTTCCTTTTCTCTTGCATTCTAAGCATCTGGAACAGTTCCCATCCACATGATATACTCTCAGAAACTAGTTTATGAATAAAAGCAGCATCTGCAATTCCTTTCAACAACTTGGGTGCACTGGGCCAAAGTGAAGCAGTTGTCAACTTCCTTTCAATTTCCAAACTCTTAAGCTTTTTGTTTCTAATTTGTGGATACAAATGCCGGGGTCCACATGCTTTGAGAGGAATCACACAAAAGGATCAAGTATTTAATCCAACTCAATAGACAAAGCCCAGTACAGATTTGTAGATATAGTGTCTGATATTACACAGCAGAGAGAGCCAATATGCATAATATGAGGACTACTTTTCAATATTCAAAGTTCTGCATACCTTCACATAACAATCATTTTATTTTTAGTAACCGGTAATTACTTTTTGCTACAATATATTTTAACAATTAAAAAATTTAATGGCATTGGGCGCGGTGGCGCACACCCTTAATCCCAGCACTTGGGAGGCTGAGGTAGGAGGAGCACTGTGAGTTCGAGGCCGGCTTGGCCTACAATGTGACTGCAAGGCCAGCCTGAGATACATAGTGCTCCCTGCCTCAAAAACCTAGGGCCAGGAGTTTGGCTCAGTGGCTTAAGTGCTTGTCTGGCAGGTGCAAGGTTGTGACTTCGAACCCCTGGTGCCACACACACACACAAAAAAAAAACTTATTGGCATTTTGAGGTAAATTTGCATTTAATTAATGAGACCTATATATATAGGAGATGAAATATAGCAATAAATGTATGTGAAAAGCACTTATTCCATTTATAGCAATACTTGGGTCATATAGAGATTTATGAATTACCCTCTTTCCCCATCAAAATCTGGTGGTTGAATTGATACAGATAAATCAGATGCCTTTGAAAAGAAGGTTACTATGGTTAATTTACTTATTCACGTTTTTACCTTTTATTTTGCTTAATACATGTTTGTGGTGTATAATGATTATATTCATCATGAGGAGTTGGTACATGTTTTTGAAAAAGTTCTTATGGCCCATTTGTGTAAATTATTCTTGAAGAATAAAGTACCAGTAGTGCCAGTTGAATACACTGTGTCTATTGGCTATGCACAAATTGTTTTTGTTATTTCAGATAGAAATTTTGAAGAAGTAAATTCCTGGAGATAAGCAGAGAAGAGAAGGGAAATAAAAGACTTTCCTGCTTTTTCTGACTTGCGTGTTGCCTGTTTTCCAGCCTATGACTCAGAGCACAGAGAGATTGCCTTGGACAGCACCTTGCCTGTGTTCTGTCATTGCTGTGAGCGCAAACAAGTGTTATTTAACTTTTTAGAGGCCTCCTTTTCAGGAGCATACATTGCTTATTGGCCTCTGCCTCCTCCCTGGAAGTCTTGGGCAAAGATTCAGGAAAATAATGTGATTGTTCTTCATTTTGGGTGACTCCACTGATACTCAAGGAATGAACTAAATGGCCTTGAACAAGGAAGATAGCACATCCCTTTTGGATTTGTTCCCTTACTTACAAGCCATAATTTCAGGGACAATAAACTATATCTTTGAGCCAGGATCTTAGCTGAGCTCAGATGTAACATTGATATAATAAGTGTTTCCCTGGCATCTGAGAGCTCACAGATGCATATAAATCCTGAACCAAACTAAGCATTGAACATTAGTATCATTCAAAGAAGTATTATGGTACACAAAGTTGGCTCCCCTTATCTTTCTTCAATTTTGTCATAGTTGGTTTTCTCATTGATAGAACAAAATACCTGACATTCAAAGTTAAAGGAGGAAGTGTTTATTTTAGCTCATAGTTTGTAGAGGTTTCAGCACTTAGTGGCCTGGCTCCAAGACAGGGTGGTATTACAGAAGTATACGGCAGAGGAGAAACAATCTGTGGCAAGACAGGTAGAAAGCAGTGAAATAACAGCAAGCTTCCCTTTCCATTTTATTTCATTCAGGCTACAAGCCTATTGGTTGGTGCCATCCATGCCCAGGGTAGGCCTTTCCATTATCCACACTCAGAACTATACTAAACCAATCAGCAAGCTGATCTGGTTGCCCCACACCCTTAATCAGTATTCACACACCATAGATCCAGCCACCTCCAAAAAACCCCACCTATGAGCACATGCGGCTTTGGGGAGATATCTAGATATAAGCCATATCTAACTCTTAGAGCCAAGAGTGATGATGGCTTCAGACAAGAAAGGAAGACAGGAAACTGAGATAGCACTTGCTGCAAAGATAGCTGACTTTTCACGTATACCTTAGCAGGGTAACTGTTTTCTCCTCAGAAATGGTGTAGAAGTTAAAGCCATAGGTGACTACCAAGGGACCTATAATGATCTCATTTGACTCCCAGTACAGATTACTACTGTCTACTTGATATCCATTCTCCCTTTATTCCTTAATAAATCAACCCCTTATATTGCTGTGTGATCAGCAATATACCCCAACTAGAAAAATCACATTTTAATCCTTCCTTTAGATATGTGACTAAGTTTTGGCCAGTGAGGTATAAGTGACAATTACTTGATGAGCTCCTTATGAAGCTCCTTTGGAAGGGGCTGACCCAGCCATACTCTCTTTTGTCCCTGATACTTCCTTCTTTGTTGACTATGACAGACATGTGGCAGCTACCGCCTTGGAAAAAGAGGAGACCTTGAGGCTGTAAGCCATAACCAGGATAGAAAAACCAGAATTTTGCCAGAAGGACAAAGTCACCTGAGCCCCTAATGACATGGTAGAATCCCCACAACAGCCCTAGATGCTAATTCTCAGTCTGAAGTACCAGGAGACAAAATTCAGTTCACCCTGGTTCAAACCACTGTTTGTGGACTGAGAGAATTAACGTTATCTGGGCACTTCTTAGAAGTGCTGTGTCTTAAGTCCCTCCCCAGACCAGCTGAATGAGAATCATCATTTTCACAAGATTTCCAAGTGATTTGTGTAAATAGTAAAGTTTTGGTATAACTTCTCAGTGTATAAAATTGCTAGCTGATATCTATTGTGAAATAATGCATTCTATTTGCTTTTACTAAAAAGTAAGAATCATATAATCATTGAGTAGAACAACAGAAGTGACCTAAATTCTTCAGATACAAAAAAAAAGAAAGAAAGAAAGAAAGAAAGAAAGTATTCATGTGAATTAGTTCATCTACATTCTAGCCACTATATTTGACACCTGGAAAATAAAGACATTCTTGCTCTAAGCTGGTTAGTCTAAGGAAGAAGACAATACATATTGTGTATTGTATGTCATTGCTTTTTAAAAATATAATACGAGAGACATCCCCAGATGTTTTGGAAAAAATCACACTTTTGGATGGGATGAGGAGTCTAAGGTTGCCTTCCTGTGCTGAGGTAGGGACAGGTAAGAAAAAACATCATGAAAGAGATGTTGCCTGAGGTTTTTATGGGTTCTCTAGCTTCTTCCCCCAGGTTCAGAAACACAAAGACCACATCTGTAAGTTTATGCCAGCCTGCTGCTCTCCCCAATTGCTGCTTAAAGCAAGCTCTAAGAGTAGGAGATTTCAGCACTAATGTCTTCACCTTATCCATCTTTAGTTTCTCCATTCATGATCTCAATTCCCGGGCTCCTTTTTGTAAATGAGAGAAGCTCAGATCTTCACTGGTGAGTGAATTCAAAGGACTTGGAGTAATGAACCCATATCCAGGTTTAGAGTTCATTGATTACTAACATCCTACCCCTAATTCGATCAACACTGGGTTCTAAATTCCATCATTGATAAGCTACTCTTCATCTGTCTTTTACAAGTAATCTTGGAATGTTTTTGACAAAGAGAATAAATTAAAAGTTTTTCTTTTTTATTTGATATTCTTTAGCTCATTATATTATTAAAAATGGAATCACAATTTTTAATGCTTGTGGCTTGGCTAGCTGGCTGGGAAACTGTTCTTTGGCATCATTAATGCTTTTTTCTTTCCATTTAAAGAACATTTATTGGATTTTGTATTTGGAGAAAGAAAATGCCAAATTAAGAAACAGGAGAGAGAATAAACACGTTGTGCATGCTAAAGCCTCAGGAAGATCTTCTTTTCCTAATTTTTATGAATCTAATTATGTTGGGAATAGGAACATTATTTAAAACAAAACCCCAATTTTTAATTCTCTCTCCAAGAGATGTGACTTTAATCTTGCCCTCCTCCTCCTCTCCTTCCCCTTCTTCTTTTTCTAATGCTTTTCTTATGGTCTTCTAGGGTCTGATTTTCTTCTTCTTTAAAATAAACCAAATGCCCTACTGAAGAATACCCTAATGGACCTGAAATGACAAAAACTCTGTTTGCTTCATGCTCCTTTTCTGTCAATTTCTCTAGCCATTGTATTGGCGGGGGTGAGGGAGAGGCTTGAAGTCTTTGTATAGTCTGCACTCTTCTAAAGAATTCCCAAGTTAGCAAGCACTCAACCAGTACTAACTACAGGATATCCTAACAGGATAAATAGAAATAAAAGAGGCCTCCCTCCCTCATATTGCAATCCCAGCAGAATATGAGGTAGCAAAAGTGAGCCCCAATCTTTGATTTCTTACCACCCAAATTCTTGTGCCAAGATAAGTGTTTCATCGGTTCTAGGATCCTGCCACATTTTCATGTATCTAATTCTAGGTTTTCTATCACAATCGTCAACACCCAGAATGTGTTATTTGACTCTCACAAATGCAAGAGGAAGTGCCTTTCCCTGAACAGAACTCCAAACACAGGGTAAAACCACAGTTTATTTTCAACAGATCTCGTTTGAGGCCTCCCTACTCTGCTGTGTTTCAGCAAATGAGCAGGAACTGGTGGCTGCAAGCAGCATAAATGGCCTGTGCCTCTTCCTGAGGATGCCTTTAACAAGGGTCTCAAGAGTAATTAGTCATCAGCTGGAAAACTGCCAACTTGGCTCCCTGAACCAAATCATGCTTTGTCTAATATAAAATTCTGGTGCTCCAGCACATGGCTTGTTTGCAAACTATGCCTTAAATTCCTACATAATATTTAACATAATACAATGAACTAGTATATCATTTATGTCTTTGTTTATGTAATAATCTTGTATCATGTGCCTAATATGTGCCAGGTAGTACGCTAAGTGCAATGGTTTCAAGGCAGAAATGAAACAGTGTCACCCTTACTGGCCACGGAATTCAAATCTCCATTGAATCTTTCTGATTAAACTATAAATCCAATCAGTGGCTCCCATGGATATGAGATAGAGCTGGGATGCAAAGAGGATGGTGGGAGACCACATTTGGGGAGGAGTGTTGCAACGAGGACTTACAGCGCCATTTTGAAAATTAGAGAACCTTTGTCCACTGGGCCATGCAGTCTTTACATTACAGCACCGAATTCCATGAGTGAAAAGTGAAATGGAGAGCCCCTGACTAGCCTGCTAATCACAGCAGGTTTCTTTAAGGGGTGATGCTCAGTCTCACTTTGGGAGGAGGGGTGTGCATTCAGTTAGAGGACAGAGAAGGATGAAGTATTCTAAGATGAGGGAATGTAGAACTAAGCAAAGAAATACCACACAGCATGGCACATTCCAGATGCTACAAGCAGTTGAACTTGGTGCAGGAATGGGGCCTGAAATGAAGGAAAGGTAGGCAGAGGCCTGACTATTAATGATCTTGTATTTCAAACTAAGAAGAAAAGTCTTCATTCTGAAGGATGTGGGACAATATCGAAGGAGTTTCCAGAAACTGATTGAGACCCTTATATAATGTGAGATGGTCATATTAGGCCTTTCTGTGATTTGAATGGGTGTGTTCCTCCGAAATTCATACATCAAAACTTAACTCCTAAGATGATGGTATTAAGAAGTGGAGTTTTTAGTAGGTGATTGGGCCATAAGGCCTTCACCATCATGAATTTTCATTCATTAATCTCCAAATAAAAGAGTCTTTAGAGAGCTGTCTCCTGCTTCCACTCTTTCAGCATGTGCGGACACATCATTCTAACTCTCCAGAGGACAGAGTAAACATCACAGAAGCAGAGAGTGTCCCCCAAGAGCCACCAAATCTCCTGGACTTCCCAACTTCCTGAACTATGAGATTATATTTCTGTTGTTTATAAATTACTCCAATCTTGCATTTCATCACAGCAGTGTGAACAGATGAAGACACTCATTTTCACAGCATACAAGTGGCCTGCAGGGGTTAAAAGCAGGAGTAGATGAAATAAGAGACCACTGAGACACTGTAATCCATGTGCTGTAGGTTTAGAAGCAAGAATGGATTTGAAAGAAGATAAGGGAGTAGAAGCTGCAGAACTGGAAGAGTTATTGGATTCTAGAAGATTAAGAAAATGGAGATGCTAAGGTTGAATGGCCTCCAGGTTTCTTGGGAGCCTGGATAGAAGCTGAAGCTTCAGGCTTAGAGGGAATGCAGGAGGGAGAGGAGGCTAATGAGGTACTCTCAGGGGAAGAGTACTAAGTGCTCTCAGACTGAAGGTTACCATCTGTTTTCTCTGTTCTATCAAAGAAATGGTGTGGCAGGCAAAGCACAGTGGAGTTTATGAATCCTAGTTCTGTCACAGTTGACTAAAGAATTTTAACCCAGATCAAGCCCAGAACTCAAACCACCTGGTTTAACATCACACAGAGAAAAATATTCTTTCAAAGCTGTAGCTCCAATGGGTTAGACCCCATCTGGAGAAGTTAGCATTTGCCATTGATCACAGAGGGAGGTGGAACAAAGAGGCTTGGTTTAGTACTATCCATCCCACTGAAAGGAAAGCATGGAAGCACTTGCTTTGACAAGTCAGTACCATTAACTTGCCCTATAAAACAGAAATCTTTGCTTTTTAGCGCCAATAAAATTTGCAACTCTTCAGTTACAATAAAATATGCTCATACTCATGTAGTAAAATAATGGACTGAACTAGAATTACAATTCTAGTCTTGTTCCTGATTACTAATAAAGATATCACGAGGAGTATGTTGTACTAATAAATGTCTGGAAGCTAATGGGTACCACTTTGAGCACCTCTTGCAATTGTAGAGCCAAAGGTAACTTGACATGATGTTTCAATAAATTTAGTGTTAAAATATTTATAAAAGTTTTTCTTTTCCTGATACATACATTTTTGGAGGACCTTATATGTACATTATATATATATATATACCTTATATATATGTTTATATGAGTATCTAAAATAGTATGTATGTAAAATGGTTTTAGTGAAATATTTATATCTATACATAGGTATAAATATCTTCATAGTGTTTAGTTTAATGAAGGTATAGTTTTGAACTTTTTATTACAGAGAATCTAAAACATGTATGAAATTAGAAGAGACAGTATAATGCATCTATCTATGTATCCATCAACAAGTTCCAACAATTATTAGACCTGGAAAATCTTATTTTCTTTATCAACAGGCCCACAAATATCCCCCTTTTCTTCCTAGATTATTTTAAAGCGAGTTTATTGGAAATGTCTGTATGTATATCATACATGTGTATCAAGTAAATTTTATTTTAGAAGAGTTGTAAATTTAAAGAATTATTGAGAAGAAAATACAGAGATTTTTCTCTCTATACCATGTCCAATTTCTATATTATCAATGTTTTACCTTAGTATAGTATATTTGTGAAAATTAAAGAACCAGTATTGATATATTATTAACTAATGTTCAAATTTCCTCAGATTTTCTCTAATATCTTTTTTCCTGTTTCATAAGCACATTGGAGGTATATTTTATTATTTATTTTCAAGTCCTGGACTTAGAGATACAATGTTTCATTTCATTAGATCCAGAAGAGTTCTTGTTGTACCCTTTCTCCTTTCTTTCCTTCTCCTCCTCCCTTTCTTCCTCCTTTTCCTCCTCTTCCTCTCTGTCTCTGTCTGTCTCTCTGTGTGTCTATCTCTGTCTTTGTGTCTGTCTCTTTCTGTCTCTGTCCTTGTCTCTCTCTCTGTCTCTGTCTGTCTGTCTTTCTCTCTGTCTCTGTCTGCCTCTCTCTCACTCTGTCTCTCTCTCTCTCTCCACCTTTATCTCTCAAACTTGAGGAAAAGATGTTAGGACACGCGTGCCTCCAGTGGTTGGGAAGCATGATAGCTTTGCTACATTTAGGAGCTCATTTGAATTCCCTTTAAAGTACTTTTTTGGGGAATCAATGCCAGGCCAACCTACTCAATATATTTTGGGACACCCTGTGAAGCGAAGAATTCAGAAAAAGTGAATGTATCTTCAATATACCTTTAAAGATTCATTTGCGAGTCTACCACATTAACCAAATGAGATAGAACTAATGGTTCCCAGGCTTTGGGGGCTTATTTCCACTTGGGCTCTTTGCAGTGTGTGGGTCTTAGTGATCTGGAGACTCAGTTGAGGCCCATGAGTACCTCTCTTTGGTGTTGGTTCGTTCGCCCTTCTACACCAAGAGGCCTCCGAGGCAGAAGCCAGGTGCTGTATGCTGGCATCACAAGAAGCCAGTTCTCTCCGGAGATGCGTTGCTCGAATCAGCACTCTCTGCGGTGCTGTGTTATGACGTGACGCCTGCCTCCAGCCAGCTTTAGAAACAAATGGAAGTGCACCGGGCAGCTGGCTCAGGGCCAGCATGGCGTCACTGTCCATTAGTAGAAGTCGATGGGAGCTGGCAGCAATCCAACTCCTTCTGCACTTTGTCAGCCTCCAGGCAAATATATACAAAAATCAATTTAGGGATGCTTATTTTTACCAGTTTGTGCTAATTTAAGCATTGATTTGCCTAGCTACTGTTGGATATTTTTTAAATGTTTGGTGAGACATCTTACTTTCTCCTAATTTACATAGCCTTTTGTAGACTTTTCCTTTTTCCAAAAAAGATTTGAGGTGATTTATTGCAAAGGACATTTATTTTTAGCACCTAACCTTCTGCTGCTTTTTCTCAATAATGTTCTACTTATACAAATATGGTGGATAAATTAAGTTTATTTAGCTATCAAACATCAGTACTGCCCTTTATTCTATAATGGATGTCTACAGAGTACATAGATACTTATACCATACATTAAGATGACACAAATTACAGAAAGAAAAACAGAAATGCAAGTTACTACCATAAAATACAGCTGCAAAATACGTCCTCACAGAAGTTCACAGCATGAAGTCCTATATTCGTCTTCCAACTGGTTTCACATTAGCAAACCTTAAAAGAGCCGGGAAGAAGGGGAAACTTGACCATTTGGGCAAACCACAGTTGCAATAATCTAAAAAGAAGCCACCTGAATTTTTCTGGTATGTCAATTAAAAAAAAAAACACTTAACACAGATTCTATGCAATGAAAATCCTCAGTGATATTCTGAGAGATTGTTATTGACTGAACTGTGCTCCTTTAACCCAAATTCAGAGGATGAAGCTCTAATCTCCAGTGCCTCAAAATGTGGTTATTATGCTTAGGATCTTGAAAGTGGTTATTAAGTTAAAATCAAAACACTCTAATCAAATACGACTTATGTCCTTGCAAGAAGAGATTAGGACACAGGCACAGAGGCAAAACTATGTTAAAGACAAGAAGAAACCAATAAGAGAGGCCTCAGAAGTCAACTTTGTTGATACCCTGACCTTGGACTTCAAGTCTCCATGTTCTGTTGTTTAAACTGAGCCTATGATACTTTGATAAGGCAGCTCTAGTGAACTAATAAAGACACAGAAAAATGTTTCCTAAGGGCCATCCCTAATGGCATCCTTCTTCGCAGACTCATGACATCACTCTGAGGTAGCAGATTCTTCCTTCCCCACCTCACATTCCTGCTTCCGCATTTCTCCCAAGTTCAAGTGGCTTTGTGGGTGCTTTGATATTCTTCCATGACCTTGCCATGCTGGCCACAGTAAATTAGACCACCTGACCCCACCTGGAACAGTCTTTCCTTGGGATTTTTCCACCTGCAGCTGAGAGAGGTTAACATTAGTCCTTTCTAGCAGCAGAAGTTGTTTTTACAAGTAAACCTTGTTAATAGTCATGGTTGGGGTTTTTTTTCCCAAACAGACAATATGAATCTCTTAAGAAGATTAAAGCTGAAAGAGAAAAATCTTAGCAAAATTATGGTTTCTAGTTCATTCTTTCTTTTATTCAGCCAGTAATCGATGGTTACTGTTTTAGGTACTGGTTCAGTCACTCAACTCCGTTTGTAACCCTGCTTTCCTAGTAACTTCATTGCTCCTACCCTTTTCATGATCCCAACTCAATAAAACTGGCTTTTTGCCTAATCCAGCAAGTTGGACTTTTGTCACTGACAACCCAAGTGATGCACTATGAACCCATACATTCTCCTTTCTTCTCTGATTGCTCAGAGCCACTGGCAATTCCTTAAACTACCAGAAGTTCTATTGTCTCAGGTGAAGGAGTCATTATGCTTCTTTCTTAGTCTTCTCCACATAAAACTAAGCAGTGTTCAAGTATTAACCATGCTCCTTTCCTTGCTCTGTTTGCAAAAGTCTATCTTCTCCCCCAAGTCAGAGCTGATCCAGACACTTGCTTTGTTCTCCAGATTTGATGAGAAGGTGGTTTCAGTCTTTTACATAACAAGCAGGTGGCTGTTTGAAAGAGGAAGAAGTACCTGAGCTTCTAAAAACTTATTCTAATGTGAATGATTACTGGTAATGACATTTAATTATATACTTACATTGCACATATTAAAAGGAATTTCTTCCCTCTGAGAAACTGATTTCTTTAATTTTGCCAATATAAAGTAAATGAGTCATCTATCCTATTTCATGTGGAATTTATTTTTTAGGAAAGAGATACACACAGATTTTTGTGTAATTGCTTGTATTCTCATTTTGTTGATTTTCTATATTTTCTAGAAAAAAGGACAAAATCATTAACTATATGACGAGGCCTTCAGCCTTAAGTAGGAAGAGAGGATTTCTCAAAACATTCTTTGTGGTAGTTCTGCCTTCATTCTGTATTACTGAATAGATGCCACTCTATTCTCGTGAACAACACTGATGTTAAAGACCTCATACTCAGAAGAAGAGGGCATTTGGTTTTATTCAGAAATACCCATATGATTTTTGTTTCTGTTGTAAAAACACATAGTCTTTAACGATTCAAATTTGGGTGTTAGCAGTACTATTTTTAGAAGGGAGACTAGAAACCTCAGTTTTTCTCATTTATTGAAGGAAAATTAAAAGACGTACTTTGCAATATAGTTAGATGGTTGTCAATATTATATATAATTGGCTATCAGAAGTGCCTGGCATATTGCGAACATTTAAGAAATTGTACTATTATCCAATTCACTAGGCAACTGGTTACTGCAATTCTTATCTGCCCTATGTGCTTACTATCACTCCTTTCTTTTATAGTTTTGTCATTTGATACTTCTGACTACTGTGCTTTTGGTGACACAAAACAACTCTGATGGCTTTTTTATTGTGATGGTGATCTTTTATAAAAATGCACAAGCAAGGAAAAGGGAAAATTCTACACTAAATTTTTCATTTATTTACACAAAGAAACCAGTATAAGTAGTGTGTAACACTAGAAAATCTTGATATTTTCAAATCAAATTATGCATATCAGTGCCTCTCAGTCGAAGATCAGTAGGAGCATGTCTGTCGGGTTGTTACTTGTCTCAGAGAAGGAAAGTGCACAGTATGGGAAGCCTTAGGGAACTCTCTTAAGTAAGAGGGAATTAGGAAAGGCTTAACAGGATTTGGCCTTGTAGTAGGTGATTTGGGGAGGTGCAGAAAAACAGGACTTCTGTCTGTAATAGATACTGTCAGGAAAAGGAAATAAAATTCTAAAACTGGGTATATAAATAAATCTAATCTAGAAAGAAGGCTATGGCTATACTTAGTAAATAACTAGAAGTCTTTCAGATTAGCACTAAGCAGGGAGATGTTTAGTCATTTTTGTGGTTTGGACAACATTCATATTTCATCTGGGTTTGGAATGATACAGAGTGGTCTTATTAATGTCTTGATTCATCATGATCAGCAAAGTGACCTTGGTTAATTCTGATGTTTTGCGGAATTGTTTACATGAAGCAGGAGAAGACTATGGCCCATCTCTAAGTGCCAGTGCCAGACTTGCTTCCAATAACCGTGAAATCAAGTTGGAAGTGTTAGGCCAGTTTCCAGATGTCAGGTTGCTTTTCTCATCTTATGTATTAAATGAGAGTACTCTGCAATAGAATTTAGGTGTGAATAATAAGCACTACTCTATTTTATGAGAACTGAATTTAATACAAAGAATTAGGTGCTAACACAATTCTTAGAAGAATTGAAATAATGTCTCTGGGCTTAGAATTCAAGAAGAACTCCAAGGAGGGCTGTTAATTACTTTGTTCTCCACCTTTCTGACTGTGATGATCATCACTGAAAGTTTTGACTGCAGGAACATATCAGCTAAATTGCTCTTCAGAGATTAGGGAACCAGTTCCTAGCATGCCCTCACATCTGAGCCCTGCCTCTTGACCTTCACCACATTAGTGACCAGAGCATTAGAACCTCAGCTCCCTCTGCCACAGAATCTCACTCCACTCTGGCCACTTAGTCTATTTTCTGTAGCTAAAAGAGAATACCTAAGACTAGGTAATTTACAAAGAAAAGAAATTTCCTTCTCACAGTACTAGAGGTTAGGAAGTTCAAGACCAGGGTGCTAACATCTAGCAAGGGTCTTCTTGCTGTGTCATCTCATGATAGATGACAGAAAGGCAAAAGAGGTTGAAGGAGAGGAGGAACGAAGAGGTGAAGTGGAGAGGAGAAGGGAGAATTTTATCAAGAACCCACTCCCCAGTAACTCACCCACTCCCATAATGACTGTGTGAATCCATTCATGAGTGCTCTGCCTTTTAAAGATCCTGCACACCAACACTGTTGCTTTGAGGATTCATTTTCCAACATATGAACTTTTGGGGACACATTCAAACCATAGAGTTCACCTTTGCCATCAGAAGCAGCACATGTCTCAGTGGCTGTATGGCCTTCAATTTCCAGATTTCCCATCAACAGTCTGATCACCTGAACCTAGATCATAACCAAACTGTAGCCTTAAGTGATCTTAGAATTTTTTTTTATTTTAGAATCTATGACTATTCTTCATTTTGTTTTTATTTTCTTGTATATATTCATTTTGAAAGCAATTTTTCATACATTTTACACAAAGACTGTCTTTTTTTTTGTCGGTACCAGGGATCAAACTCACCACCTTGCACCTGCCAAGCAGGCACTTAAGCCACTGAGCCAAACTCCCAACTGTATTTTTTTTTTTTTTTTTGAGGCAGGATCACACTATGTAGTTCAGGCTGGCTTTGCCACATTGTAGCCAAAGCTGGCCTCGAATTTACAACACTCCACCTACCTCAGCCTACCCAGGCTAAGACCAAGAAAGCTTATTATTTTTTTCCTCCCAATTTTATCACACTTTCCACACTGAATAGGGCTGACCTGTCTAATCAGTAGGATATTGGAGAAATTACAGAGTGACAACCAAGGCTAGATCATAAAAAACATCACAGCTCTGTCTTTGCTACATCTTAGATTAATTACTCTGGGTAAACCACCGTTACGCTGTGAGGGCACTCGTGCACACCGAGGAGGTCCAGCTGCTAAGGACGAAGGCCTCATCTGGCAGCACCAGTTTCCCGGCCATGTGAATAAGCCACCTCGATAGTGAATGTCTGAGCCCTTGGCAAACCTGTGTTAATCAGCATTCCCTTACTGTAACAAAATATCGGATAGTTGACTTGGATGAAGGAAAGGTTTATTTTGGCTCACACTTTTGGAATTTCCAGTCCATGGCCAGTTGGCCCACAATTTTAGGGGCTGTTGTGGGGCTGGTTATTGTGATAAGAACAAAAAGCAGCCAGAAAACAAAAGAGAGGGGAAGAAAAGGGGCTTCAAGGACACATGCTAATTCACCTAAGTTTCTTCCACCAGGCTCCATCTCCTGAAGGGACCATTAGCTCTCAATAGTGCCACAGGATCTTTGTGTGTGGGAGGGGTCATTTCATATCCACATTGTAACAAGCTTTCAGGTGACTGGATGACATCTGGACTCAACCTTAATGAAATTTAGAGCCAGAGCTACCCACCTAAGCCACTTTTAAATTCCTAATGGAAACTGTGTGAGGTTATAAATACCTAATGTAATCTTAAACATTTAATGTAAACTGTTTGGCAACAGAAAACTAAATACATTTCCCTATCAGTATGCAAAAATAGTATAAGAATCTTTGACCTCAGATTTGATTTGCTTTTTCTCCTCTGATGTAAAGCAACAGTCTTTGAGATTATATCACAAGACCTATCAAAAAAAAAATAAATGCATAAATGAGAATCAAAATTAAATATTTTCTGAGATTTAAAAACATGTGCTAATGGGCCGACAGGAAAAGTCTTATTGTTCTTACACTACATAGCAAACATTTTTTCAGGCAAAATGCCAGACTTTTGAAATTTATCACAAGGCTAATATGCCTTTTGAAAATAAACCCAGTGAAAACATAATAAAATGACTCTTTCACAGACGTCCCAGTCAACTCTACAAAATTACTTATTTTAATAAAGGAACTATGCTGCAGTCATAGTATAATGAACATTCCCATGTATTAGTGAAAAATGAAATTTTCATGCTAATGAATTCCTTTTAGTTTTAGTTGAAAAAAGAAAGAAGTTAATCTAATTTCTTGCATTTTAAGGTGGTTTAAGTTTTACTTATGAAAGAATGTTTCAGCAAAATTTAAAATTTTTTACAAAGATTAATTTTTATTAAGGCTCTTTTCTGGATCCTGCATCCCCACCTGGTAAGAGCACAGGGCAACAATCTTCCACTTACTGTGAAACATAAGGGTGCTTGAATTTGGAGAATATATTAAGTAAATGGTTGGTTTTAAATACTATAAACCTTAAAGGAATCAGCTTAAGCTAAACAGAAGGATTTACTGGACGGTCACTGCAGCCTCCTGGAATTCAAGTTGGAGCCAAGTTCAGATAGAGCTGAGCCTCAGGCCCTGATGGAGCCAGGGCTGGAAAGTTACCAGCTTTCGGTCTGCAGCCCTCGCCTCTGTGTCTCTGGGTGCCAGCTTTGTCTTGTGGCAGACTGGCTTCCTTTTTGATGGGGGAAAACATGGTTGTTGGCAATTCCTGAACTTGTTTTTCTTTTTTCTTTTTTTTTTTTTTTAGCTTTAGTCACTGGAGATTCACTTTGGACGCAAATACTAATTTCCAATGATCTCTACCAAGACCAGGGGTTTGTTATTCAACATCCTTGCTCCCTCAGTAGTTGGGAAAGGAAGGAGATTTCTCAAAAATGGTGAGCTGGGAAGACAAAATAATGCATCTGATGCTTTAGGTTCCCAGGGCTGCCTTAAAATTTCACAAACAGTGTGGGTTATACACCAGAAATGTATTATTGCTGGTTCTCGAGGCTGAAAGTCTAAGATCAGGGTATTGGCAGCTGACAGACAGTCTATTGTAGGCTTCTCTCTTTGCTTCTGGTGTTAGCAAGTTCTAGACCTCCTTGGCTTCTAGCAGCATCTTCCCAATTTCTGCCTTCTTCTTCACATAACTTGTCTCTCTCTCTCTCTCTCTCTCTCTCTCTTTCTTTTCTCTCTCTATCTGCTCAAATTTCCCTTTTATAAGGGAATCAATCATTTTGGATTAAGAGCCTTACCATTATGACCTCATCTTAATGGAATCAATTATTTTTATTTTTGGAAGAACTGGGAATTGAACCTATCCTAGTCACATGTTCTACCACAGAGCTACACACCCAACATTTTATGACATTTTATTTTGAAAGAGGTTCTTGCTAAGTTGCTCAGGCTGGCCTCAGACTTTGGATCCTCCTATCTTAGCTTTCTGGGTCAGAGTAGCTGGGATTATAGATGTGTACTACCATGCCCATCTTATGTAACTAACTGTATCTCCAGCTACTCTATTCCCAAATAAGGTCACATTCTGGGGTCCCAAGGTTAGAACTTTAACATGTAAGTGTGGGTGGGGTGACTATTCCCATACCTTTTGGTCCAGGGTAATGCTTCCTACACAGCATATCAATGACCAAAGAATGGAAGCAAGAGGCAAGGAAAAAAGAGTGTAACCTTAGAATTATCAATCATTTCTGATTTTATCCTCCAAGAAAGAAAAACAGAAATAAAACTGCATCCACAGAAAGAAATGGAGATTTTTTTTTTTTTTTTTTTTTTTTTGCAGTCAGGGAAGATAACCATCAGATATAAGGAGATAAAGACTCATATGGAATAGTACAGGGCCTAATGGCTACTTAGACACAACCATCTGTGTATCTTGTCCCATTGTTCTTCCTCATGCTCACTTATCCTGCTGTTGTGCATTTGTTTGCTTGGGGTTGGAGCTGATTGGGCACCAGCCGAGCAAAGAGCCCAGGTTCTTGTGTCATCCAGGGAACCTGAATGAGACAGGAGAGAGAATTTGGGGAGAGGAAGAAGGTTGGGAGTCACATCCACCTTCCCTCCTGCCTCCATGGAGTGCAAAGAGGCCTTGCTATTGTCATCTGACTGTGACAGTGAACCTCTGTCCCATGTCCTGTCTGGGCCCTTAGAGAGCTGAAGCCCTCCAGATGCCCCCGTTACCTTGGACATCAGAAGTACAGCAAGCGCACACATGCCCTGGAGTCCCCAGCTCCTCTCACTGCTCATTTCGGGAGACCAGAGAGGAGGCTGTGCCACAGCAGCGCTCACCTCCGTGTGGCAGGTTCTCCTGTGAACGTGAGTCCATTTCAAGGCAGGGGAAGAGGAAAGTTTCCACTGATAGACTTCTAACCAGAAGAGACTGATGAGGTCCTCAACTGAGCTAGATTTGTATCTGAAATTACCTTAATTAAGAATTAAGATTTCTACTGTCTGTTAAAATGGAAAATCAGAATCAGAGATCTGGCTCATTATAAAATTCAGTGATAAAGGTGAGAATGTAAAAACAGAAAACTTACTGTTTTGACATTTACTGCTTTTATTTATTTATCTTTGAAATAGACTGAGTATAACCATTTAATTTAGACAGTAAAACAAAAAGTCGTATGCATTATTTTTCTCATTTTATAGACAAGAAGACTGAGGCCTAGTGAAATTCAGAAACTTGGACATAGAACCAAATCTGAGTGAGTCATGTGGTTTTTAGATTATATCTCAATAAACCTGTTACAAAACAAAACAAAATGAGCTGAAATGATCCAGTTCTTCTCCATAATAAAACTCACATGCCATTTAGCATAGAAAACATCATGCTTGTGTCCGGCTATTGCTATAGAGAGAAATGGGTTATTTTAGGTTGCATTTTTCTTTTTAAAGAAAATGTGATTTATTAATTTTGTTCTGGAAAAGTTCTGATGCCAGGCCTGCCAAAACAAACTGATGAAGCTTTTGCCTTCGTATGCAGTGGGGATGAGTCTTCCATGGAGAATTAGGTTGTCTGCTCAGGAAGCAAAGGTCAGGCTGATGTCTTCTTTGCTGAAGATGGAAAGGGGAAAAATTCAGTCACCATGAACAGTAACTCAGATCAGTGATACTGAACCTGTTAGAGTTTTCAGTGATAGCTAAGAGCCCACTGCAGCATAAGTGTTGTAGGTTCACCACCATTGATCTATCACTTTTCTTTTTTTTTTTTTTCTTCTTTTTTAAAAGAAAAACAGTAACGATACAACAGAGTTTCAAAACAGGTTAGTGGGAGAGTTGCAATAATTAATACATTTCGTATTTCTGTCTTTGTAGTAGTTATTCATAGTACAACATACAGGAATGATATCTTGTCCATACAACACTAGCACAAGCCTTTCTTTGCAATGAACTAAGAGAAACTAGCTGTATAACTATCTTAACTATCTTGGGTGTATTTTTTCCCTTCCTGCCTTTCCCCTTTCCCCCATCACAGTTTATTTTTTCTTTTGAACAGTTTCTTCCTAGCTCACAATATCTATTGTACATGTCGTGTCTTATTTACTCATTCAGTTTCTCACACTAGTGAGACAATACGGCGTTTACACATATGGGTCTGATTTATTTCACTTATGAGTATGGTCCCAAGTTGCATCCATTTACCTGTAAAAGTCTCCAGTCTATCCTTCTTTATGACTGAGTAGTACTCCATTATATAAAAAAAACCACATTTTTTTCACTTCTTGGTTGATGGGCATTTGGCTTATTTCAAAGATTTAGTTACTACAAATTGTGCTGCTATAAACATAGGTGCACATATATTGCTACGGTATAACATCTTTAATCCTTCTGGGATGATACCCAGAAAGGCAATAGCTGGGTCAAATGGGACCTCTAATCCTAGTTTTTTAAGGAATCACCACTTTGATTTCCACAGTGGTTGCACCAGTCTATATTTCCACCAACAGTGGAGAAGGGTTCCTTTTTCCCCAAAGCTCCTCTGGCATTTGTTATTGGTTGATTTCTTGATGATAGCCATTCTTCCTGGGGTGAAATAGAGTCTCAGTTTTGTTTTAATTTGCATCTCTTGAATGACCAATGTGTTAAACATTTTTTTCATGTATTTATTTGTCATTTGTATTTCTTTATCTGAAAAGTTCATACTCATCTCAGATACTCATTTTTGGATTGGGTCTTTGAATTTGGGGGATCTGATTTTTTTCCAACTTTTTATATGTTCTAGATATAAGTCCTATGTCTAAAGGACAACTTGCTATAACTTTTTCCCACTCGGTGGGTGGTCTTTTCAATATGTTGGTGATTTCCTTTAAAGTGCAAAAGCTTTTTAATAAGGCAAGATCCCATTAGTTGATTCTTTATATTATTTTCCTTGCAGTCTGGATTTTGTTCACAAAGTCTCTGCTTACACCTGCCTTGAGATCTCTATTTACATTCTCTTCCAGTAAATCTACTGTTTCTATTTTAATATTTAGATCTTTGATCCATTTTGACTTTAGTTTAGTGCATGGTGATAGACCTGGGTCTAGTTTTAGTCTCCAGCATGTGGAAAGCCAGTTTTTCCAGCGCCATTTATTAAAGAGATTATTTTTCTTCTAGTGTCCATCACTTTTCAAAATCACGTTTTGAGCGATTGTGATAAAATCTTCATTTAATCCCTTGTTTTAAGGAATGGATACCTCTTTGAAGAAGAATCCATACTGTTTTCATATGCCCCTAAAAGTAAAGTAAATTGTCATATGGCAAGATTTATAAAAAATTCATATCATTTTGTAAAAGTCTCTTCCAAATTCACAGGCATGATTGACCCCTTTGTTCCATAATTTATGATAATATATTCAAATTGTATCTCATTTTAGTACATGTTCTCTTAGAAAAATTACTTGACCTGGGGTGCCAAAATGGATATTCACTGAGATAGCCAGTCTAAAAGTCTTTCAAGAGTTCTGTTCACAAGCCACAGAGGACTGACGACAACGTTTTAAAGTCTTTTAATGATCTAAGATGATGTGATAAGAAACTTATATGCTAACTGCCAAAACCAAATCATACGTTGGGATGAAATCAATTACATACACAATAGATTCCTTTCTCTTGAAAGCCACAGTCTGGACACATTTCAGTAACTTTCTTCTTTCAGCACAAGCAGTGAACCACAGAGAAACCATGAGGTCTGCAGTTCTGCACTGGGACACTCTGAAAATGCTGACTCGCTGCCACAGAAGGTGCAGAGTGAAAAGTGCAAGTTGCACAATAACGTGTACAGTGTGAAACCATTCCCAAGGGGGAAGCAGATTCCATATGATGTGCGTATTGTGGCTTGATGTAATGCAATATTGTATTGCAGAGAAAAGACAATTCTACAAAGAGACAAAAGATGATTCGAACATTAGGAGGTTTGAACGTTACAATTTATTTGGTTTACTATTTAAACACTTTAAAACCTCACATGTTGACCAGGGATATAGCTCAGTGGCAAAGTTCCTGCCTGGCAAGTGTGAGGTCATTAAGTTTGATTCTGGTACAAAAAAAAAAAAAAAAGCCCACCACATATTTATGTAGAAAAGAAGGATCTGCTTTTTACTCACTATAGACTTTCCCTTAGCTGCCATTTCCTTCTTGATATTTCATCTTCTTCCAGCTGTAGACTTTTTCCTCTGGTAGAAAATACAATGCACAGTAGTATATTTTAAGAAATCGATGTTCATGAGTTCCAACATCAAATAAAAAGATAGATATTTCCAATGAAAAATTTCAAATATATTAAAATAGTATTCTATTTTTACTAGAATAAGAGATTTTGAAAATTCAGGCAAAGTGTTAGGGATAGGCTGGAAGCAAATCTATAAGCAAACATCTGCTGGCTGTGTTACCTGACTCCAGATGCTTTGCTCTGCATCTGTCTGCTTTCTGACAGGCAAGCGGGACAAACCTCCTCTCCAAACTATGATAGAGAAAACTATATCCAGAGGTGTGACCTCGTTACCACATTTCTATCCCTTAAAAGTTCTATCTCCATTCTCACCCAGAGGTCTTCACAGTGTGAAGACTAATCTGCATTATGGGAGTGTAATCACAGAGGATTTTTAACTGGGAGAAGGCAGGAGCGAAAGTGTCAGAAGCGGAGAGGAATTTGAAGATGCTGCTCTGTGGGCTTGGAAGTTGGAGGAAGAGGACCAACAGTTAAGGAATGCAGGCAGCCCCTTAGAAAGCTGGAAACAGCTAGGACAGTGATTCTCCCTAGAGACTTTGAAAGGAATGTAGTCTTCTGAAAAGTCAATTCTAGTCCAGTGAGATCTGTGTTGAACTTTTGACCTCCAGAACTATGACATGATACATTTGTGCTATTGTTTTAAGTCACTAAGCTTCTAATTTCTTTTGAACAATAAGAAACTAATAAAAGATCTTAATTGTCACCTCTGTTTGGTTTTTTTTTTGTGTGTGTGTGTGTTATTGAAGATTGAACCCAGGGACACTCTACCACTGAGTATATATCCTCAGTCTTTATTTATTTATTTATTGTTATGGAGATTAACATCAAGGTGCTGTACCACTAAGTCCAGTCCTTTTTATTTTATATTTTAAGATGGGGGTTTGCTAAACTCCCCATGCTGGCCTCAAATTTAAGACCCTCCTACCTCAACCTCCTGAGTACCTGGGATTACAGGTATCGCCATGCCTGGCAATTATCATAAGAGAAAACTTTTTCATACCCTAACAAAACAGTCTTTAGTCATTCTTTTCCACTTTATCCACTTTGTAGTATGTATTGGGTGAAACTATGTACCCCCAAGTCCTCATACACTTTTGATGGTGCTGAGTCTGGCGCTTGCTATCAGTTTGTTGTCTAGCAGTGGGATTGATGATGTGAGTGCTGCACCCACCCAGGGGTGGAGCTGAGATACAGTGTAAGGGAGGCGGGTCTTCATCTTTCTTGCTTCTGCTCTCTCTCTCACCAGTGTGCTTGCTGTTGCGGCCACCATGAATGGCTGCCCTGCCCTGCCATGCTGCCTTGGAGCCAACCTTAGTTGGGCTGAAACTCCCGAGAAACTGTAAGAAATAAGCCTTTCCTTCCCAATTTTGGGTGCCAGGTATTTTGTCTCAGCAATGAGTGAAAAGTAACTAAGACATGGTATTTATCAGTATCTGAAAAACTTTTTTATATAATTAGCACAAATTGTAAAAATTTCTTCCCATTAGAATACGAATCCCTTAGAGAGAGCAGAGACTTGGTCTTGCTCACCACTCAAGCATTAGAATAATGTCTAGGCCTTGGTAGATCCTCCTGAAAAATAGTAATAGTCTTTCCTTTCCAGTCATTCTTTTTCTTCCTCCTTTCTTTCCCCTCCAGAATTTACCTATGGGGAGAAAAACATTTTAACTTTAAACTCCAAACCAGACCATTTCAAGTCACTTCTAAAAGCTGGTTTGGGGTAAGAGTTATCCCGACACCCTCATCTGCTTTGGAGCACTCTGTTTTTCTTCCCAAGGTTGGGAATGACTCAGAGCAAACAAGTTAGTCTGAATGCCATCAGATTTTCAAGTAAAAAAGGAGGCTGAAATTCTAAGATTTGATCCTCTGGCAAGTTTCCTGAGAAATATGACTTGGGTCTGAGCTCAGTGTGGTTCTTGATATTATCATTCCTCTGTGCCTCCCTGGGCACATACTATAGAAGAGATTGGGGAGCATTCATCCGATGCTTGTGCTTGGCATAAACATTGTGATTTTCTTGGAGGCTGCAGACTTGTCCAGCCTCATCCTAACCCAGCCCTCTCCATGCAGGGTATGTTCTATGCTCCCTGCAGTCCTGGCTGCTCCTTTGAAACCATGCACTGCCATTCTTTATTGTCCTGCTCATTCTGCTTCTGGGTATGGAGGGTGGGGGGTGTCTGTTGCCTTCTTTTCCCTGTGGTAAACTTTATCTTACTTCAGAGGGCAATTCTCTTCTATTCTCCTCCACGTCTCTCTGGGTGGCCTTTATTTACTAAAAGTTACAACAGAGGTACCTTCATGATCATCTGTCTAAAGGTAGAAACACTGTCTTTCACATGCTTGAATACTCAATGCTCAGCACATTTGCTGGAAAGGGAACCTCTGACCTGCCTTAAACTTGACCGAGATAATGCATTATTCATCCCTGAATGGTTAGTAGATAAGAATGGCACTAAATACATGTTTAATGACTAGACTTCAATTAAATGACATGTGTGACAGAAACAGATTGCTCTCCCTGTGATATTTTTAGCTTATAAGATTTTTAGTTAGGCATTTAGCTATCTGGAGTATTTCTCTGCTTTATAATTATGTGTGGCCAAATGACCAAATTGTGGCCAATGAAATGTAAACATAAATATTTTCTAGAAGTGTTTTTCAGGAGATGAATGCTAAGTCCTTTTGAGTCTCTTTGGATTCTTTCTCCCATTCTGATATCGGAAACATGGACACTTCTATTCATGTAGCATCAGAATTCCAATGTATTATTCTGGGTCTAGCAGCAGTGGGTTACGCTTACCACTCAAGGCTTGGGACAAAACGAGAAGGTAATTACTGGTATCTGAATGTAGACTGTATGTAGAAGGCCACTCATCAGGAGCAATAACTGTCCATGGAGTGAGTTATATGAGGCTACAGGGAAGGAGCTATGGAAATAAGTATTTGACCTCACCCTCCTTCATTCTCGAATAAGTGTTCCCCATAAACTGAACTAACCAGAAACCAGAAGAAAAGGGAGTCCATCAATGTGAGCTGTGGAAAACGGCCTTCCAAGGAGTAGCACATAGTGAAGGATGTTGAATGAATTCAGCTTAGTATGCAGAAGGCATCCAGTACACTTGGGTCAGGCTGTTTTCTCATTTTAAAAATAAAGGAATCAAATTATATTATCTCTACCGCTCTTTCTGTTGTAATATTCAGAGTGCATTTTCTCCATTAATTGATTTTGCTTTCTCAAGTCCTTATGTCACTGACTGTCAGTCATTCTGGAGTATCAACAGGCCAATATTTCCAACACGAAATCTTAACTGGTGAAATGGAAACAGACAGAGTGATGGATCATATTGAAGAGTTCCAAAAAGTTTTTTGTAATAAGTGACACTGAATCAATTGTACATTTACATGGAAAAAAGTAAATCTTAACCTGTATCTCATATATAATTCCATATGGACTATATATGGAAAACAACACCTCTACATCAATAAAGATTCTAAAAGAAAACAAAATATATTCATGATGCAACCATAGGGCAAAAAAATGAACATGATTTGAATAAGACTTCATAAAGAAAAATATCCAAATGGCTAGTAATCATAAGATAAGAGATCCAACTTCATTGGTTATTACCTGAATTATTGACATTACAAAGACTAGAAATAACAAGTACTGGCAAGAATGTAGAGCAATTGGAGCTTTCATATTCTGCTATCAAGAATGAAAATTGGTATAACCACTTTATAAAACTGTTTACTAATATCTACTAAAGCTGATAATATTAAAAAAAAACCTAGACCCAGAACAACTAGATAGGGTCATGCACTAGATAACTGTGTTTCAGTGAATAATAGACTATATTTGTAACTCTGGTCCCATAAGATATTAATGAACAGAAAATTTATTATTATCTAGTGATGTCAGAGACATCGGAACATTATAGTATAACACATTATTCATGTGTTTGTGGTGATGGGGGTGTAAGCAAACTTAATGTGTTGGCACAAAAATACACTTTTGTACAGTACATGGTACTTGATAGTAAAGGTAAACAACTACATTACTGGTTTATATATTTATTATACAACAGATTTTTTTCTTATTTTGGAGTATATACCTTCTATTTATTAAAATGTTTCCTATAAAATAGCATGCCAGGTTACGCTAGTGAAGCTTCATATAGCTCATATTGACCATGTGTCTTGATTACATCAAGAGACCATGCCTTGTGATTTGTCTACACCACCTAGGTCTAAATAAGTACACTCTCTGATGTTTACTCCAACAGCATAACCTAACAGTGCTCTGTGCAGGGCATAGCCTCGTCATTATCAGTACTGGGCAGCTACTGGGGAACAGGTGACTTCTTATTTCTTAATTTGGAACATGTTTGTATGGGTATGGTCAGTTGGTGAAAGCACTTTGAACTGCACTCTGATTTGTGCCTGTTTCTGTAAATAGAAACTTAACAACTTCAACATGCATTATCATTTAATATGCTCTCTTCTTTTCTTTTCTTCAGTAAAAGTTTAGGATTCCAAACACTAGCCTTCCCTACTCCATACTATTATGAAGATCAGGGCAAGAGCACATCTGCATTGCCATGAAAGAATCAACAACTGTGGATGCTTTCAAACAGGTTCTTTGAATAGGTGTTTAAAACCAAAAGTTTTCTAAAGTCATTTGTGAAACCAAATTTTATTGCAATCTGGAACCCTGGACGTTGTGTCCAGAATCATATGCAATGAGATCACTTTCTTTTGCTCACATTTCTGTTTGATAAGGAAATGAATCTATTTGATGAAACAAAGATTGCCTCAGATGAAACCATGTTGAATAAAAAGGGCAGCATTATTCTCAATACCAAGTGCCTAAGAGAAAAATGATATGAGATTTAAAAGAGTTCTCTGTCTCAAGAAAGATTAATTTTTTACATACTCTCTCAGCAATTAGAGCATTTGCTAAGCAAATTTCAACTACTTCCAACAAGTATGTTAGGTGCCTTTCTAGAAAGACCATCAAAATAGAATAATACTGAAAAAGATAATGAAAACCAAATGTCTTAGTCACTTTCCTCGGCACTGAGACAAAATATTGAATGTCCAAGATTGAAAGGAGAGGTTTATTTTGGCTCTCACTTTCAGTCCAGGTCCACTGGATGCAGGAAGAAATGCTGTAGGGCAGAAGGGCAGATAAAAATCTGTTCATGTCACTGGAAGCAAAGAGAGAAAGCGAGAGGCAGGCAGGGAGTTCACCCTTCCATGTCAGCCCTGGTAACCGACCTGCTTTTTCTGACCAGGTCCCACTTCCTAACAGCACGTTTAGCTGTAATACACCCATGATCCAGTCACCTCCCAACAGCCCCACCTCTGAGCGCATGGAAGTTTTAAATGTAGTTCTTGATCTAAACCATACCACCAGATATCAAAAATAGAGCCATACTGAAGAAAAGAGAAACTGGAGGTAGTTTTATTACAAAAACGTATCCATACCAAAGAGTCTCTTCAACTGAGCTCCACTCTTAACTGGTCAAGACAAAGGTGACATGTAATAAAGTACTTAACTCTCATTTAAAAAACAGAAAGAAAGAAAAAAAAAGGAAGGAAGGAGAAAGAAAGTGGTCTAGTATAATATGAGAAAAATATTCTTAGCACCATAAGAAAAATAAGTTAGGGTTATTGATTTCAATAATCAATAATTCATAGCCAGACGTGGTGGCATATACCTATAATCCATGAGTTCTAGCCAGTCTGGCTACATAGAAAAACTTTGTCTCAAAAACAAACAAACAAAAAAACAAAAACAAGACACACCAAAGAAATGAAGACTTCTCAAAGACACAATGTCACATAGAAGCTGCCATTGGCAGCTCAATCTGGCTCTAAAGCAGTTGTGCAATTTCCAAGGGGCAGTGATGTATGTGTGTAATGTTAGTTCCCTCAGGCATATCACTCTGAGGCAAGATTGGAGTAACTAGCAGTGTTTGTCTGGGCTGCCTCTCATCAACACTAGGGAATCTTCCAGGTGTTCCTGGGCATCCCCAGAGGATAGCACATACGTGCTCACATGTGTGGTCCTTTCAGCTCCCATGTAACACCTACCTTCTGCTTCTCTCCACAATAGTTTCTACTAGGGCTGACAACTGTGCTTTATGGCCACAAAACACAGCCTCTGCTGCTGCAGCTTCTGGCACTGACCTCCCTCTCTCTTGTGCCCACCAACTTCTGCCCAAATTGGGCTAAAATTGACTCTAGTGCACCTACCCATTCTGGGCTCCTACCCCGCCAACCCTAACATCAACCAGCAGATACCACGACAACCTCCTGCACTCCCCTCTAGGTCATCCAACATCTGCTGGTCAGTGCTACCATCAGTGACATTCTTACTTTCTTATGTGAACCCCTCCTTAAAACATGGCTGCTGGGGATCAGACCAGAAATGTATGCAGTTTTTCATTTTCCTCTCTGACATGGGTCTGTTACCTTGAACCATGCTTGTATGCCAGATTTTATTTCCCTAGAATTAAGTCTTTCCCAAGAAGGCAGACTAGTTCCCAGGAATGCCCAGACAGGAGAATCCAGGGGGAACATGGTTTGAACTGCAGCAGAGACACCAACCAGATAAGCATGTCCTTAATTCAGTATATCCCTCTCAAATGTATATACCTGCTGCTCGGATCTTATCAGAAACCAGACTGTTCCAGAAAGTACATCCCCTCTCCCCAGAACTTTACCACCTCCATAAGGCAACTTCATTTAAATAACAATAGTAACAGTCAGTGCATGTTTCACAGTGGGCATTCTGAGTTATTATTTCTGATTTGCAGACTTGCTCTGCAAGGGAAGTGCTACTATCCAAATTTTATTTATTTTATTTTATTTTGTTACTGGGGATCAAACTCACAACTTCACTCCTGCCAGGTGCTAAGCTAATCCCTGGCCCTATTTTTTGGGATAGGGTCTCACTATGCAGTACTATCCAAATTTTAAATATAAGAAGTAAATCCAAATTGGGGGGAATCAAGTCTTTTTGCCTTGAGGAAACAGTTCAGTAATACAGAAGCCTTGATACCAGAAGCATCCTAAGAACAGCTCCCTTAAGACACATTCACATTTTCTAATCAAGAATTTAAAAGACAGATATGGACTTGAAATGCACAACTTTTTGAGTCCAGACATATAGTCTCCTACCGGCCTTCCTGTCTTTGATTCTGATTTCACAGTTCCATTTTATAAACCTGTGGCAACTTCCAGCTCCAGTAACTAGGAGTATATTCCAGGGACTGATCAGTTAAAATTCCTTCCATTTCCATTGATCATTCTTGTAGAAATTCCTGAGCCTGCTGAGGCCCAGGGGGTGGGGGGGCTTTTATGATTCAAAGTGTCATGTTAGCGTCCTATTAAAGCCCATCCCTGGTCCCTGAGATGGACAGGTCTTGCGATCTTTCCTTCTCTCCCCACAGTTCCCCACTCTATGCAACTGAATTGCACACCTACAATAGAATGGAACATGGGATTGATCAGCTCAATTTAGCCACCAATGCCACACCTGAGCCAAACTGAGTACCAGGGCATCTCTAGGAATGCTGGGGCAAGTTATCTTCCCCACCCTCCTTGTTGGATCTGAACACAGAAACACATAGCATGCAGCTCTAAGAAGTGATTATGGCCATTCTGAGACTACCAGGGGAGCCAGCCTTAGAATGCAGCCAACAGGAGTGGCAGGGTAACCACTTGTGCTCAGAGGCATGAGCTGAAGCCCTGCACAGTGAACCTCATCCAGCTGTGAAAGTTCGGCATCTTGCTTGGAACATGGTAGGGTACCATCCAGCATGTCCAATGAGCCAAGGACCTTCAGGTAAGTCCCTTGGGGCCTGGTTGGGACCCGCTCAGTGACCCCGAGTGGCAGGGGAACTGCCTGTGCTCAGTGGTGCAAGCCAAAGGCCTACACAGCCAATCCCATCCAGCCTTGCAAGCTAGGTACCTGACTCAGAACCTGGTAGGGCCAAGCCCAGTGACCCCAAGGAGCTGGGGAGCTTTCATGTGCCACATAGCATGAACTGAAGGCCTGCATAGTGTACTACATCTAGCTCTTCAGGCTTGGTATGCCACTCAGAACCTGGTAGAGTCCCGCCCAACAATCTCAAATAGCCAGAGGAGCTTCAGACGGCTGTGTGGGATGTGCTGAAGTTCTGCCCAGTGTACTCCCCACACTTGAGGAGCCTTTGAGTGCCACTAGGAACCTGGTAAGGCCTGACCAGTGACCCTCACTCAACTGAGGAAACTCCCTGCAGTATGGACAGATATCCTTAACCCAGGAAGCAACTGAAATCTTGCATTCAGCTTCTCCAAGGGAATGCAGGAAAATGACAAAACAAAAGAGCAAAATGCAATCTCAAACCTCCAAATCATCCCAAACAAGCCTAGGAGGCAGGGACATAGAAGAAAATGTAAGCCATAAACCTGAAACTTCTGAAGTGATAACAACTGAAGTAAAGAAACAACTCCATGAGGCTGTAAAGGAACTCACATCAGAAATAATCTCCCAGGTAAAGGAAGAAATGATGAAGGTAATAAAAGAAATGCTGAACACATTTAAAGAAGACATAGTTAAAAAAAAATTGAGGAGCACTGCAAAAGGATACAAACACTGAATGAGCAGTATAAGAAAGAAACAGAATTCATGAAACAGATTCAAAGAGATATCCAGGAAATCAAAAACTCCATCAAAAGCTGGCAAAACTGCCTCAATGAATGTGAAGATAGACTTTCAGACCTCGAAGACAAGATTGCAGTTAGTGAACAGGAAATGAAAGATCTTTTAAAAATAACAAGGAATCAAGAAGTAACAATTCAACAGTTGTAAGATGATGCAAAGAAAAGCAATATAGGATTGATAGGTATTAATGAAAAAGAAGGTGACAACACAAATGATATCAAAAGACTATTTGCAGAAATAATGTCTGAAAATTTCCCAAACATGGGAAAGGAAATTGACATACTGATAAGTGAAGCATATAGAACTCCAATTAGCCATAACCAAAATAAATTTACACCCAGACATATAATAATCAGCATCTCAGAAATTCAACATAAGAATAGAATATTAAAAGCTGTTAGAGAAAAGAGACAAATCACCTATAGGGGAAAGCCCATCAGAATCACAGCAGACTTCTCAACACAAACAATGAAATCCAGAAGAGCATGGAGTGAGGTATTTCAAATTCTAAAGGAAAATGACTTCCAACCCAGATTGATGTACCCTGGAAAACTGTCCTTCAAAATTGATGGAGAAATAAGACACTTCCACAACAAAGAATAGCTGAAGAACTTCATGACCACTAAACCAACCCTGCAAAGAACACTGAAAGATATTCTAGATAAGCACAAAAATAACTATGACTTCAAAAACACCAACAGAAAAAAAACCACTAGGCAAGGCAAACAATTAAACAGAAGGGAAAGGTAAAGAACCAACAGTAGAAAGATAACATGACAAAAATAAGCTATAATATATCAGTTATAACCTTTAATGTAAATGGCCTCAATTCACCCATTAAAAGAAACAGACTGCAAAATAGATCAAGAAACAGCATCCAGCCAAATGCTATACACAAGAAACCCATTTAACCCAAAAGGAAATTCATACACTGAAAGTCAAAGGAAGTGACAGGAACCCCCAAAAAAGCATGGGTAGCTATTCTGTTTGCAGACAATGTGAACTTCAAACCAAGAATGATCAAAAGAGATAAACAAGGTCACTACATACTAATTAAGCAAAAACTTCATGAGGAAGATACAACAATCTTAAATATATATGCACCAAATACAGGAGCACCCAGCTATCTAAAACAAATATTAATAGAAATGAAAAATCAGATAGGTAATAACACAATTATAATGGGAGCCCTTAACACTCCATTAACAGAAAGAGACAGATCAACTAGACAGAAAATCAGCAAAGAAATAGCAGAACTGGATCAAACTTGTGGACAAATGGATTTAGTAGACATATACAAAGTGATCCACCAACAACATCAGAATACACATTCCTCTCAGCTGCAAAGGGGACATTCTCTAAAATAGACCATATACTAGCCCATAGAACATGCCTAAATAAATGCAAAAGAATTGAAATTATTCCATGCATATTATCTGATCATAGTCCTATGAAACTATAAATCAATGACAAAAGAAACTGCAAAAACTACATAAACACGTGGAAATAAAATAATACACTCCTGAGCAATCAATGGGTCACAGAGGAAATTAAAGAAGAAATTAAACAATATCTACAAGCAAACAAAAATACAAATACAACTTGCTGGGACCCGTGGGATGCAATGAAAGCAGTCCTCAGAGGGAAATTTATTGCAGTGAATTCCCACACCAGAAAAACAGAACAAACACAAATAAACAATCTGATGCTGCACCTCCAATATCTAGAAAAAAAAGAGTAAGTCAAGCCTAAAGCCCAAAGGAGGGAGGAAATTATAAAGATCAGAACAGAAATTAATGCAATAGGGACTAAGAAAACAATGCAAACAATTAATGAATCAAAGAGTTGGTTCTTTGAAAGAAAAAATAAAATTGATAAAGCCCTAGCCAACCTTATTTAAAAAAGGAAAGAAAAAACTCAAATTCATGCAATAAGGAATGAAAAAACTGAAGTCACTATAGACCCTGAGGAAATACAGAAGATCATCAATACCTACTTCAAAAAACTTTATTCTCATAGGTTTGATAAAACAGGAGAAATGGAGAGATTCCTAGAAACATATGAATTATCAAAACTGAATCAAGAAGATGTAAAACTGACACCAAGGGAGAACTGAGCCGCCTTCCGGTGCTGGGCGCCGCCTGAGCCCGGAGGAGAACCAAATGGGCCGAAACCGGCCCCCCACTCGCCGGTCCTGCGTGGTGCTGGCGCACACCAAGGGAGAACTGAGCCGCCTTCCGGTGCTGGGTGCCGCCTGAGCCCGGAGGAGAACCAAATGGGCCGAAACC
>RJWM01014946.1:0-49116 GCA_004363535.1 Dasyprocta punctata
CACCTGCCAGGGCAGGCACTTAAGGCACTAAGCCAAACTCCCGGCCCTGGTTTTTTGAGGCAGGGTCGCACTATGTAGCTCAGGCCGGCCTTGCACTCGCGTTGTAGCCCAAGCCGGCCTCGAACTCACAACGCTCCGCCTACCTCAGCCTCCCGAGTGCTGGGATTAAAGGCGTGCGCCACCATACCCGGCTTAAATGCATTAACTATTGAGAGAGAACAGTTGATACTCATATGATTGGATCAATTTTACATGTCTATATCTGTCAATCTGAGCAAACCCCTTTAAAGATAACGATATACAATGTTACAACCACTGTCAAATTCTAATCATCTCATTTTGTAACCTGTAATGTTACACTATCAGATTTGTTGTTGTTGTTTGTTGGTCCCTTTAGCTTTTTGCTTCTCTTTTCTGTGACCATTGTTTTATTTTTTATTGGTTTTATTCTGAACTATTTTGTTTGATTATATTAGACCTGATGATATTGGCGGTTATTTTAATGACACCAAGAGGTACTTTAAGGGGAAAGGAGGAAAGAAGGGAAAAGGAAAAAGACATAAATTTATAAATAGGTATACATAGGATAGTTAAAATGGCTATATTACTAAGTGCATTAGCTATTGAAAAAGAGCAGTTAATACTCATATGATTAGATCAATTTTACATGTCTGTATCTGTTAATCTGAACAACCCCTTTGAAGGTAACGATATACAATATTACAACTACTGTCAAATTCCAATCATCTCATTTTGTAAACCTATAATGTTATCGTATCAGATTTGTTGTTGTTTGTCTCTTTTGCTTTTTGTTTCTCTTTTCTGTGTCTATTTTATCTTAACTTAAAAAAAAAGAAAAATTTAGCAGTTACTAAAACTATCATTTCTTGGAATATGTAATTTATGAAGCAGCAGAGAGTAGATAATATTGTCTCTAAATTCCATCTTGGTAAAGGATGATGATAGGATAAGAAAAACATGTTCATAATGTAATACTCAAAAGTCCAATAATAACCATTTTTTTCAGTAGTTTCTGATTCTTTTTAAAAAATTATTTTGTTCTTTTGCTAAAATTGTGAATCTTTATTATCCAGTGATATGGGCTATTTCCATGCAGTGAGTGTATCTTATGAAGAGCAGCAATCTCACTGTTTTCTTACTAGTTACCTGCGTTTTTCTTTCAGTAGCCACAGGGCAGGTTTTTGCTGGGGTGTCAGTGGTCATCTCTGTCTGATCCTTTTCCTCACCTTTTCTTCTCCTGCAACCATCATTTTTTTGTTTATTCTCTAAAGTTTCCAGCTTCTTTCTGACCCTTTGTTTCCTCTTTCCACAAGTGTGTTTGCAGAGCACACTCTAATCATTTTTCTTCTTGTAGAAAAATAGGCATACGGACCTTTATTTACTTTTAGATAGCTGGATATCAACACGAGATATTAAACATGTAACAGTCAACTAATCACCTCATCTTCCACCTCTCCTATTGGAGGCAAGTTGCTCTTCTACCTTATCAAGGCTCCACCATCTTCTCCTTTGCAAATGTCCCACTGGTTTTTATTTTCTTTTGGTGAGGATGCTCATGGTCCAGGTCTTGAACTGTATTTTTTATTACATATTTAATAATCTTTCATTTTTTTCATATGTCATAGCCTAAATTCTGTCCCTTGTTTTCAAATGCTTATTTTGAAACCCCGACCCCCAGACTGGTGGTATGTGGAGCTGGGGCCTTTGGGATGTGATTAAGTTTAGATGAGGTCATGAGTGTAGGCATTTATTATGAAATTACTGTCCCTATACTAAGATACGGTTTGCTCTTGCTCTTTCTTGGTCATGTTAGGATACACCAAGAAAGTGGCCATCTATAGCATAAAGAGAGTACCCTTACCAGAAAATGATCATGCTGTCATTCTGATCTTTGACTTCTAGCCTCCAGAACTATGAGAAATTAATTTTTGTTGTTTAATCTCCCCAGACTATGGTATTTTGTCATGGCAGCCCAAACTGATCAAGACATCACCTATCTGAATATATTTCTATCCTAGATCAGTGTAGCTGCCCACTTTTTCCATGTCCATACTTGATTGAGCTACTGAGCAAAACTTGAGATTTCCAGTTAACTGGCAACACAATATATTTCTATGTATCTTTAGCACTAGGAGTGCTTATACAGTGGGACCTCAATTAATGAATGCTTTTGTTTACAAACAATTTGGTTGGCAAACAGAACTATCTGGCAAGACTTTGTTTTTGTTTGCAAACTCTGCAGTGGTTGACCAAAATGACCACAGCCATCTTTCCCATAGAATCACAAATGTGGGCATCTTTTCCAAAATCATAGAACAAATTAAATTTGTGAATCAAGTGTATTGTGCTATCCTTGAAATGGGGGAAAATAGGTGCAATTTTGATTCTGTTCTACTCTCTTCAAACCTGTCTCCATTTTCTCCTCATTTCTACAGCAGAGAACTGCTTCTTTTGCACCATTGGGGAAATTATAAGGAAGCATAACATGGAAACTCTGGGTGCTTATCTTTGATACATCCTGGTGGTGTGATATTGGACAAAGTATCTTCTGGGGTACTTTTGTTTTCAGTTACATATGGAAAAGTTGTCATTATCAATGTCAAAAGAAATTCTGAGCATTAGATGAACTGTAATCACATTGATTGGGACATAAAATATAGTCAGTAAATATTTTTATTGTGTTTATCCATATTAAAAACTAAAATCATTATAGAGAAACTCAAATTTTTGTCATGGCATTTTTAATTCTTTATTTTTCTCTCTTTCTATCATGGTGCAGTAAGAGTGCTTCCTCAACACAACTTGTTCCCACGCAGAACTCTTCATAAGGTTCTTATTTTATTAGTTATACTCACTATCTCTTTTGGCATCATATTCTTCTGATACTAGATCATTCTCGTTATTTGCTTTTTTCTCTCATTGCTCTATTTCATTCTTTATCTTCAAACCACCCATCTTCCTTTATCTGCCTAACAGCTCATCACTAAAGATTCAGTTTAGGTGTCAGTGGCCTAGGAGCCACTGTTAGGTGATCCTTTGGCATATTGCTCCTCGTCAAAACACGTATCACACTGAAATTGCCTCATTGTTTGTCAGTGTCTCCAAAACTATTGCAATCTCTCCGAAGTCAAGGAACATAGATTTATCTTATTTATGTCTTCAATATAGTGCATAGCAATATAATGGGTATTCAATAGCCATTTATTAACTATATAAAGAGAAATAAAGCTTAAGAAAAATAAGTTGAAAATGTTGGTGATATTTTAAAATCATGCTCTTGACTACTCACTGACTTATATATTATCCTAAAGCTCTCTTAAGATTTATAAAATATATTTAAAAAGCTATCACAGCAGAGATTTGATAGAGCAAAGGCCTAGTATTAATCTAATGTCAAATAGAATTTAAGACTAATTAAATGGTCAGTACAATTTTGAAGTTGCTGAATTGCTTCCCTATTAGAGTCAGACTTAATATCTCTTAGGAGTCATATGTAATAGTGAAGGGCCAGAATTTTTTTCAAAGGCTTCCCTTTTCTTTGTTTTATTTTCAAATTATCCATAGTAATATTCTTAAAAATTTCCCCTGTTCTAAATAAGAATCTTACTTACAAAGAGGACTTCAGATGTTTGGAGAATGAGGCAAAGAACAAGATCATGAATAAATTGATGATATTATAAATCTTGAAAAACTGAAAGGGGTAAAAAGTTTCCTCCATCAGATGCCAAATCTTCTACTCCTTTTGTTTGTCATGGAAATAGGAAAGGCTCCCAACTGGGAACATCCTGGAGAACACAGTGTACAACTTTGACTCATATGATTTTATGAAAGCTGTGCTTTCTGAGTTAAATTGTGTTTCCTGACTCCTAGGGCACAGAGGGTAGCCTGTGGCCAATAAAAGATTTTAATATTCTTTTAGTCATGGTCTCTGCTTTCTGTTTGAAATCACGCCAGTCATAAAGGACCTTGATGACTACAATAAAAAAATTGAGATTGATAGTTACATGTAGCCACAAAGAAATAGTTCTCTCTGTTTTTATACTTGAGGTTTGACCTTAATTATTAAGACCTTTACATTATGTAAAATGTTCAGCACCCTCCAAGTTAAGCAAAATTCTTCTTCTCAGGAAATAGTTGATGTAGACTTTTAGGGAAAAATGCTATGTACATTAGTCAGTGTGCATGAAATGCCTTTTACTCAAGTGGGTAATTTACAATTCAGTGATCCCATTCTAGTTTCATTCCAATTTTCACTTCCATTACATATTCTGACAATACCCTCTGCCCATTTTCTGGAGCAACATAGTCTTTCTCCCACTCCTCTGGCTAATAACAGAAGTAAAAAGAGATGTAATTCTCTTTATTGTATTATGCATGGGAAAGGTGCAGAGAAACAACAAACAAAAAGATAATGAAAAGGCTAGACTCATGACTATTATGTTAGGGTACTTCCTTACAGTTCTCTGACTTGATTTGAAGATAAAAACAGACAAGGATTAATATTGATTGTTCTGTTTATCATAGTATGTGAAACAATGACACAATTACCTTTCTAAGGTTTTCTCTGGGCATAATACAATTTTGACAATTAATGTTTTAACCATCGCTTTATTTGCAATCCATTGACTTGAATTCTACAACATCTATGTAGGCAATAATGGTTTTTGTGTATGTGAACATGTGTAATCTACTTAGGAGATTTTATCAGATAGCACAAATTTAGAATCTGGAAAAGATAAGTATTATGTATATCTCTTTATATGACCATACACCATTAATCCCAGCATTGGACTATGAATCAATCACAAATTCTAGATTCAGCCACTTTAGAAAAGCCTGACCCCCATAAGCACATGAGATTTTGAGAGGACATACAGAAACAAACCATAACACAGTAGTATATAATCAACTATGTATACATACATATATATGCTTGTGTGTATGTAATTATCTACACATGCTCGTAGATGAATGCATCTATCAACATATAAAGTTGTTAACATTTAGAAATGATAAACAATTTTAATACAGAAGATCTTGAATATATCTAATGTTTTTCTTGGAAGGATAGATCAGGACACATTTATACAGGGACTCCTAGGATGATAAATTTTTTGGGTAAAGAAAAAGATACAAAGATGACTCGCAGAAAAGTCCAAGCATATAGAAAAAAAAAAAGAATAAACTTAAAACCCTTTGTTTAACTTTAATCTTCTTGAACTTTATTTTCTTGATTTTCCTTCCTGGTTTGCTTTTACTAAATCACTATGGAAGAATGAAAATGCCAACACTAACAATGGAATAAATTAACATTTAATTTCATTAATATCTTTCTATCACTCAGAATGGGCCTATATATTGTTTTAGGATTGTCAGTGCCTAAACATCAAAACTTTAATGCAGTTTTCATATTAAATGTTTCTCTTTTCCCACTTGCACATAGAATAAACTTTACGATATGGTCTCTGTTAGAAGATGGTAGAGAAATGTCCAATGTCTTTTCCATGAAAAACTTTACTGATAAGTTGCACAAATATGATTTTCTTTTTTTGGTGCTGGGGATCAAACTCACAAATAAATGTGATTTTTAGGGTTAATTCTGTGATAGTGAAGTCCTTCAACTCTTTCACAAATATCTCAAATTCCTTTGGCTGTGGTTCGATTTTTGCTTCTCTGTGGCTAGACAAGATAAACATGTCCCGAGTATTCACCAGTTTTACTTGGCATTCAGTTGAGGAAAGATATTGTTGAAAAATCCAGAGAATGTGTATTTTAAAAGGGTCTCTCAGCACAGTTTGTTCACAGTCAGTGATGCACTTTAGCCAGCAAGTGTTTAATTTCTAACTTAATAAAATTACCAAAATGTGGATCTTAAAATAGAGAGGTATTTAAGAAATGTCTCTTTGGGGAGTGATTGCTATCAACTGCACATAAAGCACAATTGGATATTGCAATGGTACTTACTGTAAAAGTGCATCTGTTCCTGGGCCTATTAATCCTCTTGCTTATAAAAGCCAACCATCCCTGAGTACACAGAGGAAAGGATGGTGCAGAGTATGATGCTGATGGCCACAGGTGGGGAGGGGCCAGGGCCATTGAGAGCATCCCTGAAAGCCACTTTAAGGCATTAAAGTCCTGCATCTGTTTGCTAATGTTGTTTTATCACTCTGCTAAGGCCATGTCCAGTTTATTCAATCAAATGTAGCTAATGAACATGAAATCTTTAGGGTAGCTAAGGACATTTCCTGATGAATATAAGAACCTTAGAAAGGAAAATGATGATAATAGATGGAACAGTGTTCTTTGAATCACTAGACCAAATAAATTGGACATGACATAACAGCTTTTTGTTTTTGCCAAAGTTTCATTCTGGCTCCTTAGAGACAAATTCAGTCATTTCGGTTTTGGTCGACTCTTTATCAGTGCTGTTTAAATAATTTGATGAATAGCTCCAGTGAATATCCTGGGGCCTAGAATTTTATGAATAGCTTAGCGTGTTTATCTATATAATAGAAGGATTTAGAGTATTTCGGCTGAGCACATTTTCCTTGCCAAATCTTGTATCCAGAATCACTTGTAATGAACTGATGTGCCTAATTGGTATCTTTTGAGAGTTGCTTTCACTCTCATCTTCATGTTTCAGTAGCATAATCCTAATGAGAGCACATAGGGGTGAAACACACCACCAGTTTCCACTAAGATTAATCACCCTTTTTGAAGTACATGGCACTGTTTTAAAATTGGAGTATAATCTTTTAGATTTTAGTTTTCTACTTAAAAGTAACTGGTTCTTAAACTGCTTATTATCAGCTGAAGTTCTAAATGTTTTACATATCATTTATTTAATTTTTACAAAAACTCTATAAAGCACATACTACTGATATCTGTGTCTTATAGATGAGGAAATTGAGATCCAGAGAAGTACAGAAACATACGTAAGATCACAGAGCCATAGCTAGTAGATTTGGGATTTGAAAGAAAGCCTCAGAATTGATACTCTTTCTACACTGCCTCTTGGAAATTTATAATACAAGTTAGGACTACTTAGTGTTGCAGATTACCTATGTGAAAATAAGAGTGGACAGTCTGAAAAACATTCATGTTGTTACTAAACAGAGCAACTAGTACTGAAACCAGGGATATTTAACCCTATCAATCACATCCAATTAAAGATGTTTAATGCACATGGCTTAATGCTTTTCTTGGAGGCTGCAAGGAACAGAGGAATGTTCAGTTACAGTGTGCATTGGGGAATTACATTAATGAAAATCAGGAAAGAGCTTGAAATACTGTGTATTCAGATTGCACAATGAGAATGAAACTGAATTCTACAGTGGGCCTTGGGGAAAACTGGAGCTCTATTCAGCATTCAACATTACTCAGGCAGTAGCTTGATTATCTTGTGCTACTTTCAGAAAGAATTCTCAGAGTTCTGTCCTTCTGAGTTTTGTTATTTTTTATCTCTGCCCTCTGTCTTGACATTTTTAAACCTTTGCTAGTGCTAATTCTCTTTCTTTGCATATATCATATCTACCATCCAGTGTGTGGGCATTTTGTTTTAGAACAGAATCCTGTGACAGGCACCTAAAGATGACTGCCTTAGAGTCTAACATCTACACCTGCTCCAAATAGCTGTGACCAAGATTTATTAACAACTGATGCCTAAAGTTCCCAGGCCAGTTCCCTCATAAAAGAGCCAAAGACCTTTAGACATTTAACATATTATGTCCAAATCATACTTTTACATATTTCCCCCTAGATTGTTAAAGTGCCAGGTAGCTAAAATCTTTTCTTAGTTACATTTGATATCAATAATAGTTAATAATGTTCTTGTTTAAAATAAGCAAAAAATGGTATTTTCTAAATACCTAGTTTAGATAAAATTATTAGCCAAGTGTTAAATCTGAAGAAATGTTATATACTTGCACAATTTAAACATACCCAGCCAATTTTCTAATCCTCACACTTTTTTCTGACATAGATTTAAGAATTGAGGACAGATATAACTTTCATTAAAGAAAAAGAAATTTGATATTGAAGTAAAGTCTTTCAAATAAGACTTTTTGGTTTTGTTCTTAGTGATTTCCTTTTTATTAGGCTATTAAAAAACTATTCTATAATCTCTAGGAAATGATGTGCTTGTCAATGGAAGATAATAAGACATATTAAACTGAAAGCATTCAGATCTTGTGGATGGATTTGTGTTCTCTTGTGTATCTTATTACCTTGACTTAGTGATAGCTTCTCCCTGATGAATTCTTTACAAGTTCTTCAGACTATGGAGTATCCTTTATCCCCTGTATTCTTGTGATAGTTTTATATGGCGAACCTCTGAACTGATCCTTATGTAGTAAGAAAAATGATCTGTTGGGAAAAGACAAGAAACTGAATTGGGAATAAAAAAATCATTTGTGGTAAGCTGAGTTTTCTCAGTAAACTGAGCCACCTATGTCAGAATACTATTTGTACTTCCTTTTGCTAATGTTTGATATCTTTTTAAATAACAGATTTTCTTCACTGATTTATTCTTTAGTCTTACTTGATAGTTGGAATCCAAGTTCAATATGTCACTTTATGTTAGAAAAATTTGTAATTGTCAGTAAAAATGTCTACAGTGTGCTTTACCTTATATAAATGCAAAACTCTATTTTGTATTTTTTTTTCACCTGCTGATCTCTGGAAATGTGAATTGCCTGTTGTGCTAAATTCTGCTGAACTTTGTTCTAAATAGCTAAGAGACAGCTCTCTGCTACTCATTAATGGAATGTTTTTAAGGCTGTGGTGGCAGGTAAAGGAGAGGCTCATAAAATATTTATAAGGAATAGAATAAACTGGATTAAGAGTTGGGTGTGTGCTGCTAAGCTGTAGCACAATTTGAGATGAGTCACTTAACCCTCTCAACCCTTGGTTTCTTCACTGGCAAAACGGATATGCTAGTATTTGTCCTCAGAGGTGATTGTGAGTTTGAAATACTAATACCGATTGTTTGGCATATGATACTATTTCTAGGCCTTTTGAAAATACTATCTTTTTCTCATTGGAATGATTTCCTAAGAAGTAGAAATTACATTAGGTAAATAATGCATTGTTAGGAAATAAGTAGTTCAGTAACACAGCTAATGTGTGAGTAATTCATCTTGAATTCATCTATAGTGCTGCAGAATGTCAGATGATTGTAGACACAAAGAATATCTGTAAGTCATTATATTTAGCCTTTGAAGTTCAATGCTCTAGAGTTTTCATATAGATTTCTGAGAGATCCCAGAGATGCAGTGAGGAAAGGAGGCCTATTAGCAAGATTTGACGTTTCCTTCCTCCATTTTGAGAAATGAAACTAAACTTATTTTTTCATTTTTTTGTCTCCAAAAAGATTTCTAGGTTTTTTTTTTTTTTTGCCAAAAAACATTTGGATGTCTCTAGTCACAATCAACACCCTCATTTATAGAAAAAAATCTGATTTGCAAATTGATCCCCACATTATACAAGTCTATACCTTTAATTGCAAAAAGAGTTGGAGTTTGACCCCCCAAAAATCACTTAAATTCTTAGAGCAGTATTTTCAACCTTGGCTGCACATTGCAATCACCTTGAGAGATTTGAAAATCTTGGTGCCCAGGTGGCTCTCAGACCAATTATATCAAGTCTCCACAGGTGATTCCAATGTACAGCCAATGTTTGAAACCACTGGCTTGGCAGGAGGGAGAGGTGACTTTGACTTTGGTTGGTAGGAAAGTGTTTATGGAGAAAGTAGGGCCTGAGTAGGATTTGACAAATGGGCTGAAATTTTATGGAAAAAGAAAGGATGGAGGCATTCTAGTTGACAATAATATTGATTTCAGAAAGTATTGTGCTACAGAGAGATATAGATGGAGAAAGAGAAATATAGCATGGTATGAAGAATCAGAAATAACTTCAGATTTTACCTTTATCATTTACTCTGGCTCACTTGTTTAATCTCTAAATTTTTGTTTCTTCATCTACAAAATAGGAAATAAAAGGTTCTGTTGACCAAGTTTAGTAAAGGGTAGATAGGAAAACTTACACAAAGCTCTTTTCTCAACCTCAGGTAATACAAAGTGCCATGAGTTTGCCTAGTATCATACTCATTTTTTATCAGATGGATATCACTGAAAGTTAAGGATAGTTTTATGAATGGAATTAAGGAGTTAGTTCAGGGACCAATTTTGGGAGCTTTGAATGTAAGGATAAGCAGATTTTTATTTATTTGTTTATTTTTTGTCATTAGAACTTATTTCTGAAAATAAGACTAAAGTAAACAATGTATGTACAATGGCCACGTGTGAGAATGTTAGGAGAAGGCAGGAAGCAGGGGCAGAGGAAACTGTTAGAGGAGACAAGCAGTACCCTGGAATGAGGCTTCTGAATTGTAACAGTTGGAATTTATGAGAAAAAATGTATTAGAGAAATATTTTTTGGAAAAATTAAGGACTAGTGACTGATTTGATTTGTATTGTAGCAAGGAAAACTGAAAGAAATAAAAAAGTCAGTTTCTTTGAGGTTTAAATAGTGACAGAAGAACTAATATTTACCTTGGAAGGAAAGACGAAGAGTTCATTGTTGGGCTTCTAAATGTGAAGCTGGTGTAGAACTGATAGGAAGTTGGGGATCAGGAAGTTGAAAAGATACTTTGAATAGCAGGAGGGTCAGACACAGGGAAAGAGTTTGTCACTCGAGTGGAGTTTATGGTTGATGGTTTAATGTACGTGAGATTCCACAGAAGGTATTTACTGCCTATTTCTCATTGTCTTCCACATACTCAAGGGTTCCCATGCTCTGTTCCCACTGATTAGAATGTTCTTTACGGTAGACATTTGTTACTTCCTGAATGTCAAAGTGACATTATTTAGGACACTCAGTGAGCAGTGATAAACAGATAGTAGCTACCGTCAAACAGACAACTGAAGTGGGTGAAGGAGTCCTTAGGTGATGAAAAATATGCTTCATCCTTGTTTGAGGGGCTGAATCAGGTTTGTCATAGTTTTTTTGTGCTACGTGCAAAACAGAAAAAAGAGAGGAGATGGAAAAGAGAATTCTAACTGAATTGAGTTCTGTTTTTGAAACCACTACTTAGTAACTGACATCAGTATGTGGTTTATTTTCCCTGAGATGTAAATTAGATGCTCTGATCAAGCATTGGAGATTGTTCTACAGATCTCAAGGCAATCAGGTAGCTTACCTACTTAGATTCTTACATTCCTTGGCAGTTGCATGAAGAGGCAGTCAATATAAAATTTAACATTTTCAAGATAGTGATGTCTTCAATAAATGTTTTTACATTAAAGTTGTTTTGATTCCTTCTGAAATATAATTATTTAATGTATTTTTGCTGTAACAAAACAGAGTTGAATCAGTGTCAGGTGGTCCCAAAGAATTTAAAGCAAAGTAAAGAAACAAAAAACCCCCAGCAACAACAACAAAAAAAACAAAACAATTTTCTTTTGTTGCCTGAATTGTCTTACTTTGGGTAGTGTCATAGATTACTCATCAGAGATTCATAGTCTGTGTCACAGAGTTGTTTCCCAAATACCCTTGTCAGACTTTGTATTCACTAGGTGGGTTCCTATGGGGCCATTTCTTAATCATTTGTTTTGAATCTTCACATGTTTAATTCAAGTCTTTTCCTTCATAGTGAAATCAGTTAGTAAAAACCCACTAGGATCTGAAAAAGCTTGATTCTAGGGTTTATTATTTGTTTTTTTGAAGCCAGAGGGAGCTGCTCCTGGGAGTTTTATGAGCAGTGGTATATGCAGTCCAGTGGGTCACTCTTGTGTGCCATAGCATTTCTAACCTCTGATTACAGATAAATGATCTCTCTTCCAACAGTATTGAACTATTGTCAGTGTGGAACTTTCATGCACTTCTTCATTCAATTCTTAATTTAGGGTTGAGCAAGAAAAATAATTTGTTGTAATTAGTCTTCCTTCAGGACATTCTTCTATAGCTTTCCTAAACAGATGAAATCATTCAGATGGTCAGTGAGATGAGATTTTTTTTTCAGTCTGACATAAAAGTTGACAAAGATACTGACATGTTTTCTGCTTTTACTAGGGGTTTTGTAGCCATGTTTTATGTTTACACTTATGTCTCTCAATCCTAGCTCCTTCAAAACATACAGGTTTTTTTTTTTCGGCACTGAGGATCAAACTCATGACCTAGCACCTGCCAGACAGGCGCTTAAGCCACTGAGCCAAACTCCCGGCCCCAAAACATATAGTTTTAGAAATGTAACTTCTTATAAAAGGCATACATTTATTATTTGTTTTGGTGAATCTTTTTAGTGGTTAAATATATTTCTGGTCCCATTATAATAAACTCCTGTCAAAAAGATGCACCTGGTTGATTCTGAAAATCTGTATAGTTGATTTTTAGTTTCTACAACAAAATGAAAAATTTATCATCAGACTGTTTTAGGGAAAGGAACCAGAAGGTGGCACTAGAGTATTTGAAGTTACCACGTGTAACTAAACCTATTACAAAATGATAGGGTAACACTTTTGAAAAATACTGTATGTAAATGATTTTAAAGCAAAATTTAAAATTTTATGTTTCAGATATTTTCAAGTTACTATTTTTCTCTCCAAATGAGAACACACCGACTAAGCATTTTAAAAAACAAAACTGTGAATCAAGTCAGAAATATAGGGCCAAAGATATATGCAATGACATTCCATAGATGGGTGAAAATGCTTGCCTTGCTCTAAAGAACACACACACACACATACCATTTTATATATATATATATATATATATATATATATATATATATATGTGTGTGTGTGTGTGTGTGTGTGTAATGTACATATGCACACACCTTTTATTATGTGTTTATGCATATATAATATAGACATCATTGTAATGTGTTACCTATCACACAGTCCACACACAGTTTCTTTAGCGGAAGGAGACTGCGCTATTTGCGTCTCCATGCTGCCTCAATCCCTTCTAGACTCCACTCAATAACCCTTTCCTTTGCAAAGTAGTTCCTGGCTTCTCTGTTAACACTAATTTTTCTATTGTTTGCACTTTACTATTTCTTTATACAGATTTAAGGAAACTATGCCTTCTCAGTGCACATATTTATTTTGCTTCCTGCCATAGTTAGTTTAATTTTAAGTAACTTAAGGAAGGAACTGGTTCTTATTTGGTTTTGACTCTAATAAGGAATACTTCACTAATGAATGTCAAACATTCCATTCTAACAGAGCATCACAGAAACAAAACAAAACCACTACGTAGAACAGAGCATAAACTTTAAATTATAGCCCAATGGTCAACAATTTCAGGCTAATGTTGATATTTATCACATTTAACCCATAAAAATGATCACAAATTCATCATTAGTTTACTAATATTTCTAACATGAACATTATCATAAAATAGTTATTATTTTCCTATTGGTGTGTGGTTAGGAGAAACTAATCTTAAGATATAGGATGATTAGATTAAAAATCATTACCTTAATCATTTTGCAAATTAACTTGTGCTTATAAAACTCTTCCACCTCCCTGTTTACTGCATCTATAAACCAGATCAAATAAAACTAGACTCAACACTGATCCTGCCATATGCTGGCTGGTACTCCCTCATCAGCTAGGAGTTTACATTTCAATTTTTTAAACCCCCTGTTTACAAACCTTCTGTTTATTTTCAAATATTGCAGCAATGCTAAAATCCAAGCCAGCAATACTTAATATTCAAGAACCAAATGCTCTGGCTAAATAAAGATACAGTATCTTGGAGACATGTGGATTCATGAACTCCTCTGTGAGTTTAGTTTCATGGCTGAAAATGTTTAAAATAAATTTGTGTTATATAAATTTGGAATAGTTATTTCACTGTCAAAATCATAGCAAAATGCAGCAATTTAATTTACTTCTTTTGAGATAGGGTCTTGCGATGTAGCACAGTCTAGTTTAGAACTCACTATGTAACCCAGGCTGGCCTCAAACTCACAGCAATCCTCCCCTCAGCCTCCTGGGATATAGGCATGTGGCACGAAGCCTGGCTTTTAGTTTACATTTTTAAATTGGAAATTAGAGTTGTCAAAGATCTCTTTTGTGTTATATACCAGTGTACTAAAGAAACACACATACATATACACACACACACACACACTCACACACTCACAACACAACCTCCATCTGTACTCAGTAAGATATTCACTGAGTTGTGGGCTGGGGTGCTGCTCAGTGGAATAACACCTGCTTTGCATGCATGAGGCCCTGGGTTTGATCAGCAGCATCACAGGTAAGTAGAACAAAACCAACTACCATGACCACCACCAGCAAAAACACTTTAGTGAGTTAAAATTAAAGACAAATAATGGTAATGCATATGGACCAAACATCAAAAATATTGTAATGATTAAAAGCCAAATGGAGAGGTGACATAGGACCAGTGTTCCAACTCTGCCATTTCCTTCAATTTTCCTCAAGTTTTCTCTGATTTAAACAAATTAACTATGAATTTTTTGAAATAGAAAATCTGGAATAGATTCAAATATTTTCAGTTTTTAAAAGGACAATCCTTCTTTTCTCCAGCAGTATAGAAAAAATCTCTTTCTATTCCTCACAGTCTTTTAGATATAGTTTATGTAAATTCTTAATTCTATGCATGTATACCATTTCCTTAAACACGAACAACTCTGGGGGCTGGGAATTTAGCTCAGCAGCACAAGAACCGGCCTGGCAAGTGCAAGGTCGTGAGCTCAATCCTCAGCACCAAAAACAAAATAGAAAAAAAGAACAAAAAACAAAAACAAACAAAAGCAAGCATGAACAACTCTGGATGCTATGTATTTCTCATAATTTTCAGTTTTTGCATCCCAGAAACTGTATTGTGCGTGCTCTCTCTTTGTATCTTTTCTCTCTTTCATCACCCTTTCAGGAACATGCAACCTATTCTAGTCATTTCTTCCATGTTTCGTATGATCTGTTATGCATACAAATCATTTTATCACTTTAATGAGCCATTTTCACAAGTTTAAAATGTATCATGTATTTTTCTTTTATTACCATAGTGTCAGAATAATACACACATGGGTAATTTGGAAACATTTTCTCCCATTAATTATTTTTTTTTTTGTTTTCTGTCAGAATAATACACACATGGGTAATTTGGAAACATTTTCTCCCATTAATTATTTTTTTTTGTTTTTTTCTGCCTAAACTATTTACTGTCTTTGTGATTAATTTCAAGTTACCAATCCAGTGGGCACTTATTGAATAATTAATAAATAAGCACAACTTCATAAATTGATGAACTAAAGATTTGAGATAAAGGAATTGCCATATATGTATGCTCTGACTTTTTATTGTCTTGACTCTTTATTTTGTGTACTTGCATATCAATGATGTGAGTTCACATATTTATTTCATATTTCATCAGTGCCTAAGAGAACTAATAGTACATAGAGGTGTGATAGTGTTGTCTACAATTTCTGGATTTGAAACTGTATTTGAATTGTGGTCCTAAATTATTAGCAGCATTAACCATTCTTAGGCTGGACTCCCATTTTAAAATGCAGAAGGTAATACATAGCTAGTAGGTGTGGCAATTAATTATGGCTAGTTCTAGGTCATGTATGTTCCATTCTCATGGCAAATGTGTGCAGGTCCTTTAACTCTTTGGGTATGGAAAGCACAGAATGTCCTTGCTTAGGCATTTAAAAAATATACATGAATTATAATTTAATCTTGTTCTCTCTGATTGTCCCTCAACTTTTAATTATAGTTCTGAGGATTTGGATCTTGTTGTTAGTTTGTTTGCTAGCTAAACTCTCTGCTTTAGAGATTTCCTCCAGTTCCATAGCCTTAAAAACTGATGCATCTAATTCTATGTCTAGCTATCTATGATAAATAAATTCATTGACTGTTCTACAATTCTTACATACACAGAATTTCTGTTCCAATTCATTTACTCTGCATCATCTTTTTGCTATCTAAGAACAGTCTTAAACTTAACATGTCCAAAACTAAATTCCTGACTTCCCACTGTCTTTCTCACCACCAAACTTTTCCTCTTTTGGCTTCTCTATCCCTTTAGTTGTTCAGATTAAAATAATCTCATCCTCTCTGTTTTTCTCTTCTTCTTATTGTCTGATCTAACATGGATGGCAATTTTCTTGGTATAAACTACATTTTCACCATTTCTTAAATCTGTGGCTATGGCCTGGTCTATTCAGTTATCAACTCTGCTACATTACAGTATATTCATGGTCTCGGTCATGGGTGTCAGTGTTTTTGTCTTTCACTCCTGTATTCTATTTTTAATTATATTCTTTAAAGTATAAGCCAGTTCATGATGTTGCTTCTTTATTCAGTCCTTGTATCTTACCCAATGTCTTCTTATTTACTAAGACCAGAAGTCAGAGTTGCAATGGCCTATAATGCTCTATGAACACACACGACTGCATCTCCACCTGACCTCCTTTCTAGTTTTCTCCTTTAGTTCTCTCCCCTCTATTTTTGCTACTCTCCTGGTGTGTATACTCCTGCTTCAGGTCTGTTGCAGTAGCTATTCCCTCATCCTGGGTTTGTCTTCTTTTGGGTAGTCGTAAGACTGGCTGTCTCGTCCTCAGACCATTGTACAAATGTTACACTTTCAAGGCCTTCCTGATCATTCTCCATCCTCCTTCCTTCCTTCTTTTTTCCCACAGCACTTTTACACCAAATGACATAATTCTTATTTCACTTATTTCGTGCTTTATTCATTCCTTAACTAGAGAAGAAAGTGCTACGAAGGCAGGATTTTTGTGTTTCATCTATTTTATTCCAGATCTTAGTACAATGCCTCTCTTAACACACTTAGGAAATATTTTGAAATCAATGAATAAATTATTAACATAAAATATCACAAAATATTTATATTCAAATGCATTATACTTAATTTGTCATGTATAAAATACTTTTCAATAATGATACACATAAAAAACACTCAATGTATTTTTTTCCCAAGCTAGATTTTTTTAGTATTCTGCTTTGGTTTCAAATTATTTTGTTTTCCTAAGCAGACCAATAATCTGTTGGCTCTTTATTAACTCTTATATACTCATTTATACAGCTTCCTTAGTGAAATAGTTTATACACCCTGAACTGTTTTAGATGTTAGGAGAATCTAGTTCAATTTGTATTTTCATTTAAAACACATTCCTGTTAAAAAGCGTCCTGTGCTGTTTTGAGAGATATTAATATGTATTTTAAAAATGTGACTTTGTAGGTTATTTTTAACAAATACAAGAGACCTTAGTGATTTCAACTGTAAGACAAATTGAGAAGAGGATAGGCCAAAGTTTTAGCCAATATTATCAAATTATAAATGTCCTGTTCTATGTTTAATACAAAAATCAAGTGTAAATTGAATCTTCACACTTAAATATAAGATCAAGAATATAATCTAACAACCTTCCAAACCTAAAGTAATAGCATTTGTGAATTACATGCAATATAAAATTTAGTTGGATAATTAGGTTATGTGATGAAGTTTTCTTCAAAGCTTACATGAAGAATACTGTTAATACTGTTAGCATGATTTCCAGTAAATGAGGTGCTTGACATCTGTGAATTTCTCTTTAACAGTCAGAGAAAATATCACATAGACAAAACAAGACAACATAGATTTTATTTCAAAGATGAACTGTTTTGATCTATTTAAGGAAGATGTATTTTGTTCTAGCACTTTTGTTTGAACTTTAATTCAGTCACAAATTTGATATATTATTTAAAAAAAACCTGAATTTAAATTTGAGTTGTAATCTAGATATGATTGGTTAAACAATTAGGAATACTGAGAATTGAGTAAACACTTATAGACTGGTTTATTTATATTCAAAAAGCTTGCATTAAGGAATACATATGTATGTAAATTTACAATTAATTTTATATAATATTTTAAAAGTTTATTGAGTAATGCATTTACTACAGTGAATATAAAAAAAAAGTTCCTAGTACACAAAAAATTATGCCCTGATGGAGAACTTCTCTTAAATGATAGACCCATAGCAAAGAATAAGTCAAGGTTCTGCAGAGAGGGTAAAACTCCAGAGGGGATGGATGGATGGATGAATGGACAGATGATAGACAGATAGATAGATAGATAGATAGATAGATAGATAGATAAAGGGAACTTATAGGGAAATTGGTTCAGGTAATTTAATGACAGAAATGTGGCTCAACCCAAGTTTGAAGGCCTCTGAACTGGGGCAGGCCTCAGAATCAGAATCATGTAACTTAGTGCCAGACCAAAGACTTGAGAACACAGTGGGCTGCTGGTGCAAGTCCCAGAGTCCAAAGACTGCAGAACCTGGGCTTCTAATATCCAAGGGAATGAAAAGGATTCTCAGCTGAAGAAGAAAGGATTTGTTTTGGGTATACGCATGAGCATATTTCCAGAAGAGATTAGCGCTTGACCAGTACACTCCATAAAATTGATATAACTGTGCTATTGTGGGCAGGCATCATTCAATATTTTGATGGCCCAAATGGAAGAAAAAAGCAGGAAAAGTGTGAATTTGCTCTCTCTGCTTGAGCTGGAACATCCGTCTTCTCCTCTCCAAGCATCAGTGCTGCTGGTTCTCAAGCTTTTGGACTCCGACTTGAAGGTTATCACCAGGTTTTCTGGTTCTCCAGCTTGCAGACAACAGATTATGGAACTTCTCATCTTGAATAATCCCAAGAACCAATTCCCCAAATACATCTCTTTCTACATATTCTTCCATATCTCTGTATTCATTTGTCTCTCTGTCCATTCATTCATCCATCCATCCTATTTGTTCTGTTTATCTGGAGAACATTAACAAATACATTCCCCATGGACTGGTAAGATCTAAGGAAAAAACATCACAGTAAAATTACAATTATAATTTTTTTACTTCATGAGATTATACTTGAATATTAAATGGTAAGCCATATCTGGCTTATAACAGTAACTCAAAAAAGATTTATTGAATGAATACATTATAATCAAATATTCCAGAGTGCTCCAGAACCTTCTTTGGAATGCAAGAATTATATTTTTAATGCTAAGTATGAAATCGAGCTCTGAGATGAATTATATGGTCTGGATAAATCGCACTCCCTTTCATACTTGTTTTTCTTCTGATGAGAATATAAAGTGAAGAATTTGTGATGATGAAGTTAAATAATCATTTTGTCATGGTGAAATGTAACTGGAATGGTAGTACAAAATGATTAAGATAATTATCACTTTTCTCCTATGTCCTTTCTTCAGGTCCTAAATTCCCATTCTCTTACAATTCAGGTAGTCTGGATTTGTATCCCTCTTTACTTGAAATACAACATTCATTTACTTGTATTAATGTAGTCTCACTTATTACTATTTAACAGTAATATATATTTCCCCTATTTTTTCTATTAACAGTTTTATTGAAGCATAACAAATACTACAAAATTCACATTGTAAGAGTATAATTCAGCAAGTTTATTAGTTTATAGTTGTGTAACTTTCATTAAAATCCAGTTTTAAAATATTTTCAGTTCTTTCAAAAGTCCCTTGTGTTGTTTATAATTAATCCTTTTTTCCATTCAGTGATATACATTTAAGTACATATATTTCATCATTCACAGATAATTACATTTATCCTGTTTTAGAATTCTGAAGCTTTTCTAAATAGAAGATATTTAGAAAACAAATTAGTGTTAAATAAAGGTGCTGAAATCAGCATGGTGACTACTTTTTAATAAATGTTTCTATAGCACTGCAGCTGTGTGTAAAGGTTGACTTTTCTGATGATATGTAATAGGTACCTTTAGTTCTTTGTCTAGTATGGTATTCTAAGATTCCAGTGGAAGCATAGAGGAAGTTATCTGCACAGTAATAACCCTGGTGTGGATGGCTAGAAGTTGTTAACTTTTATGCAACATGGAAAGTGCAGGGTTTTATTTCTGGTTTGCCATTTACTGACTGTATGACGTTGGATAATTATTTCATGTCACTGAACTTTTTATTGCTTTATTGGATTTTTAGAACAGTAAAGGAAGTATCTGACAATACTTCATCAAAAATTCTATGCATCAGTCAGTTTTCCCCTTCATCATTAATAAATACCAAATGCATTTAAAGTTAACTCATTTTACCAAAGCTCTAAAACCAAGCTGATGAATGAATAAGTATTTTTCATCCATGTGTTTACGGAGTATGATTCATTAGATACATGGCTGAAAATAATTGAGATTCATCTGAATTACACTTTTATATCACTTGAACGACTGACATAGTGCATGTAAAGAATTTGTTGAAATTTTAGTATAATTCCATGTTAAGTTCCCAAAATCTAATATTTAACTTTTCTTGATGAAATTTCTCAAGAAATATCATCTTTACACTTGAGAAAGAATCTTAAATTGCTAGTGACTTTTGGCAGGAAGCATTCTGCACAATGAGAGAGCAATTTCACTTCCGTCAAGGTTAAATTTCAATGTATCTTGTCATATAGGGCAGAAGCAAGCTATTTGAATTGTTTTTAAGTAGGAAGAAATGGAATGGGAAATGTATGAAAGTCTTCCAGTAACACTTCTCAAACATCTTTTGTGTCAGGTTCCTCTGCTCTTTAATGAAACCCATTGTTGATAAAGCTGTACATGCCTTCTATTGTAGCACATTCTTCATCACATACATGGCAGAGAAAAGACTTACTTTTGTAGGCATACACTGAACATCTTGGAAGGGTTGCACAATATAGATTCAAAAAAAACTTTTTTTTATTTCCTGTTAGGGTGCTGTATTTAGTGGGTCAGCAATCTTAGTATTGTTTGCAAAGACTATGCCTGTTCAAAAATGCTATATTTAAAAATAAATGCTGTATTTAATTGCATGTGGTGGCATCAATAAGAATTTTTCAAATGCAGATTTATCACAATTTGGTTTCAATTTTCTTTGTCAAAAATAATAAATAAATCACAATAGATATTTAATTATCTCTCTTATTTGTCCTTTGTATTGGTAAGAGAAATTTTCATATTTCCCTTTTCTAGAGTTTTTATATTCTGGGTAAATACTTATTTGCATGTTTTCCTTTTAATTTTTTATTGATATTTAAAATATTAGTTCTCAAATAAAATATAAATGGTTTTCCGTCATGCTTGAATGTTAAATATCCATACCCTGATTTACATGGCCTATCAGTGACTTCCCCTCTAGACTAGTTTTCTGATCTCAACTGTACCCATTCTCTGGTATAATTTAACTAATTTCACCTTTTTTTTTCTGCTCATCCTTCCTATTTGAAAAGCCTCACCACTAGAAACATCTTGTTCCTGGAATGTTCATAATCCTAATCATGCCACAGCTAGTGCTGCAGTTCAGTTTCCCAGGAAACAGACACTGAAGCAGAAATTAGGATGCAGGGAGTTTATTAGGGAGTGCTCTCAGGTCAGTGTTGTGCAAGGGAAGAAAGCAGCATTAGGCACAGTGAGAAGCTGGACTGCAACACAGCTCAATAAAGTTCTCAGGTAGCCCCACAGGGATCTTTGAAGTTGGATCAGCCCTTCAGAGTTGTCAGGAGTTGAGTTGAGGGGATCAGGCCTTTGTTCTTCATCATTAATAGTTATTGAATATAAGATGCTCCTGGAAGAGGTATGATCTTCAGCAAGGTAATTCCCTTTAGTGAAAAAATAATTTTAAGAGAGGACTAACAACTGATAGCTCTGAGACAGAAATGCTCCCAGCAGTGGGGAAATATTCACTGATCCAGAAAACTTTGAGTGAAGGATCATAGGGTAAAAGCTACTATCTTTTTCTGGTTTCTCAGATACCAGCCTGAGTATTTATTCACAAGACTTTTCTTGATTGCTGTGGCAAACCCAAGTGAGTCATGCTCTAGTATTATGCCTTTTCTTTGGATGTGGGAGGAATTTGTGACTTTTTTCTCTTCAACAGAACATGGTAAATGTTGTGGGATGCCATTCCCAACATTACATTTAATTGTATGACTTTGCCTTAGCAGACTGGAGTGAGAGACTCCTGCTGACCTGACAGAAATGAATAGCCATGTTTTGGATTGCCTATGGAAATGGCTATGGAGTACAGGATGATGGATGATCTTTAGGAATTGAGAGCAGCTTCAGCCTAACTGCTAGTGTGAAGCCAGCTTTCTAGTCATGTAACTATAAGGAAATGAATTCAACCAATAGGGAAACTCTAGGGAGCATGAAGGAGGGCTCCTAAAACTCTAGAAAAATACAAATCAAAACCAGTGAGTGATCATCCTACATGTTAGAATGACTATTACCAAAAAGACAAAAGACAACAAGTACTAGCAAGGATGTATAGAACAGAGAAGCCTTGTACACTTTTGGAGGGAATGTATACTGGTGCAACTACTGTGGAAAACAGTATGGAGGTTCTTCACAAAATTAAAAATAGAATTCCTGTATGATCTAGCAGTCTCACTACTGGATAGATAGTAAAAGGAAATAAAACCAAAATGAGAGTTCTACACTCTCTTTTTCTTTGCAGCATTATTCACTACAGCCAAGATAAAAAAATTTCACTTTCCATTGATATAAGAAGTATAAAGAAAATATGGAATGTAAACTCAGTGGAAACCATTCAACCTTAAAAAATAAGGAAATCCTCACATTTGTGACAACTTAAGGGAATTTGGAAACATCAGGGTAAGTTAATTAAATTACCACAGACAAACAAATACTGCATGATCACACTTATATGAGAAACCTAAAATGTTAAAGTCATAGGAACAAGAAGAATAGTTACTAGGGGTTGAAAAGTTGAGGACTTGGGGAAATATTGGTCATGGATACAGTTTTGGCAATAAGCTGAACAAATTTTAGAGACATATTATACAGCGGGATGCCTACAGTTAACAATATGCAGTGTTCATATGGAACCAAAAGAGACTAAGAATAGCAAAAGCAATTCTGGGTAACAAAAGCAAAGTAGGAGGTATCATAATCCCAGACTTGAAGTTACATTACAAAGCTACTGTGATTAAAAATAACATCAACAGCAAAACAGCAAAACAGCACAGCACTCATACAAACACAGACAGGAGGATCAATGGAACAGAATCGGGGATGCAGAAACAACCCCACACATTTTCAACTGTTTGATCTTTGACAGAGGGGTCGAAACCATACAGTGGAGGAAAAATAGCCTCTTCAATAAATGATGGTGGGAAGACTGGCTTTCACATGCAGAAGATTGAATATAGATCCATATCCCTTACTATGTACTAAACTATAATCGAAATGGATCAAAGAACTAAATATAAAAAATAGAAATACTTAGCCTTCTGGAAGATAAAATAGGTAATCTCTTGAAGTCATAGGCATAGGCGAGGACTTTCTGAACAGAACCCCTGTTGCATATGAATCAAGAATCAATAAATAGGAATACATCAAATTAGCAGGCTTCCGCACATTAAAAGAAACAGCCAACAAAGTGAAAAGACAGCCTTCAGAATGGGTAAAAATTTTTCCAGCTAATTTTTAGGGAGAAGACTAATATCTAGAATACTTAAAGAACTCACAAAAAATTGACCTTCTCAGAATAAAAGACCCAATCAGTAAATGGACAAATGAAATAAAGACATATCCCAGAAAAAGAAATACAGATGACCACTGTCTTGGTTACTTTTAATTTTCTCTCATTGCTGAGACAAATACCTGATGCCCAAATTTAGGGAAGAAAAGATTTATTTATCTTACAGTTTTTGGAGGTTTCAGGCCTCCAAATTGGCTGGCTCCAAGGCAGGGTGGCATGGCACTGGGGCAACACTCCAAGGCAGCAGCCAGAGCAAAAGAGGAAAGAGCAAGCCTCTTCTCCTCCCTTATAGTGTATGCAGGCCACCCATTCCCCAGAGCAGATACAGCACTCACAAAATCTCTTTGCCCTCCTCTTACACAGGATGAGGATATTTACAAGGTAAGAACCCTGGCTCCCTGCTGAGTCTCTCAGTTAAACTTCTGAACTTCTCAAGTTGACACAATGTATCAAGCATAACAACCACTAAATACAGGAGGAAATGTTCAGCTTTGATGGCTGTTAGAGAAATGCAAATTAAAACAACACTGAGATTCTGTCTTACTCTAGAAAGGATAGCCATCATCAAAAAATCAAATAATAGTAAATGCTTATGAGGGTACAGGGGAAAAAGAACCACTTCTACATTGCTGGTGGATTGTAGATTTGTACAAGTGCTATATAAGTCAATATGGATATCCTCAAAAACCAAACCTCGATATTCCATTTGATCCAACAGTTCCTCTTCCAGGTATCTTCCTGAAAGAGTTAAAGATATCATATTAAAATGATGATTGCACACCCCTGTTTATAGCAGCGCAATTCATTATAGCTGAACAGGTAAATCTTGGAATAACATTTAACTCTTGGAAGCAGCCTATATGTCCATCAGCAGATGAATGGCTAAAGGAAATGTGTATTTATGTGAAATGGAGTACTATTCTACTCTTCCATATAGAAAGATCAACTTGAGACATTTGTAGGAAAATGGATGTACCTTGAGAACATAATGTTAAGTGAAATAAATCAGACACACAACCTTAAATATCACATGGTTCCCTTATGAAACTCAAATTATAAATAAAGAGCAGAATAAAAGATAGATAAGAAGTAGGGAGATCTTTCTCACATGGGAGGGAAATCAAGAGAAAGAGAGAGGGAGGGCAGAGGAAGGGGAGAGAAAGAAAATTTAAAAAGAAATTAAGTGCGTTATGTACATGTACCAATTCCACAAAAGTAATGTAAATGTATGTACTACAAACATGTACTAATAAAAATAAAAAATAAAATAATAAAGATACATTGTATACTTGAAATGTGATCAATTGATCTTAAGTATTCTTATCATAAAAAGTTTGACTACATGTGGTGAAAGATATGTTAATTAGTTTGATTGAGGTAATCATGTCACAATGTGTATGAAAACATATTCTACATTATCAAAATATGCAGTACTTTGTCAATTATCTCTCAGCAAAGCTGGGAAAAAAATAAGAATCAGTTTTGCAAATACTTTGATTGCAGCCTTTTGAGACCTGGGCAGAGTGCCGAGGAAACCTTGTGCTTTGATTTCTTATCCATGGAAAGTAAGTTTTTATAGTTTTGAGTCACTAAATTTGTAGGAATAGATAACTAAAATATATAGTAAATTATTCCATATTACACTGTTACTTTTTAATTTTCTGTTTAATACTTATGCCCACACAGTATTTTATCTATTATCAATTTTCTATTACCGAAATTAAGTTAACATGGAGACAGTTACCTTTCAAGCTTAGGTATACTTTTGTTCCCATATACTGATCTGTGTTGAGGGATATGAAAAATGTTAAAATGCTCCTTTAGTTCTCTGTCTGTGCTTACTCCTCTCCTGGGGTTCACTTTTGTTGGTACAATGGTATAAACCTTCCAGTTTAAATCTTATTCATTCATGAACATTCACACACAAATATGTCTAGACATTTTAGTGGGTTTTTTTTGTTTTGTTTCTGTTGTCTTCATTGAACATGTTTTAAAATATTTCCACATCACTTCATGTAAGCTCTATCCTTTTTTAAAATTACAGAGTAACCTTGCATAATATGGATGTGTTTTGACTTATTTAATGTCTTTGGTAACACGTAGTTTTAATTTTTCAAACAATATCAGTATTTCAAATAATGACAAGATTTCTCTTTAAAGACATTTTCATGTAAATGTACCAGAATTTGTATATAATACAACCTAGACACAGAATCCCTAGAGTAAATGTAGTGTTTCATGGAAATGAAATTTCATTTTCAAGTTTTCTTACTTTTACTATTCAATAATTTATTAAAAGATCGTGCCACCTCCAAGTTTTCCTCATTCCTCCATCTCACAGATTTTAGTGTTTCATTGATATATCTCTGATCATGCAGTAAATAACCCTAAAACTTTCAGTATTTCCTTATAGTCTATCAAATAAAGTCTCAATTTCTTAGTTTGGAATTCATGGCTGCTAAATTATTTTCCTAACCTCCTTGCCTCATATATAACTATCTGTCTACTTCACATATTTTGGTAGTAAGTTAACTTAAAATACTTCTCTATTCTTCAAGGATCCCTAGACATTTGCTGTTTATGTACCTTACTCTTATTCTTCCTCCCTGCTTCAAAGCAATCCTTATCTTTTTCTCCCTTGCCCTGCCCAGTTATGTAGCTGATTTTTCTTCTAATGAAATAATTCTCAAGTTTCCTAGTCTTCGGTAATGTGTGGGTTAGCTCTTTGTTGCTATAATGAAATTCTTTATACAAGCACTTCAGAACAAAAGGAGATTTGTTTAGTTCACAATTTTGAAAGTTCAGTGTCTAAGCATCATGGAGCAGGCTCAGAGAGGGCCACTCATTGATAGCCTGACTCTATGGCACCAAAAACAATAGGAGCAGCTCGTGGAGGAACTAGCCAGGGACTGTGTCTTGAGCCGGAAGCAGAGACCAGGGTTCCTAATTTCTCCTTTAGGACCTAAGAACCATCCCCTGGGCCTGACTCCAAAACGGATAGTATCATTTCCCAACAGTTCCACACTGAGAATTGAAGTTTCAATTAAAATGGAAATTTTAATTTTAATTGGGGTGGGAGTTACAAACCATATTCAAAACATATGAAATATATATCCCTCAATCCTTTCATCATTGTATACTTTAATTCTTAAAACAACCCTCTGAAGAGATAAAAGTGTATTTTGCAGCTAAATAAGTTAAGACTAGAGATGTTAATTTACTCTCTGAAAGCCACACTTACTTTTTTTTTTAATATTTATTTTTTTGTCTTTTTTTGAGACAGAGTTTTGCTATGCAGTTCAGGGTGATCTTGTACTCACTTTGTAACCCATGCTGGTCTTGAACTTGCAACAATCCATGTGGCTCAGCCTCCCAAGTGCTGGGAATTAGAGGTGTGTGTTGGTAGCAATACATTTTTAAAAGCGTAAACTGTGAAATTTACTGCACTGCCAAACTGTATTGCGTAAACTAAGTTCATGAGCCCATTCCACTATACTATGGCTGCTACTCTTTATTCCGAAAGCCTTTAATGCTGATCGTGCCAGTCTAGACTTTGGTTTTTATTCAATTCTGCTGCACTTTTTAAACATTATTGGTTTTTTCTTATATTCTCTTCTAGATTATAAAGTCTTTGAAGCCAGGAAAACTTCTCTTAATTTAATTTTAAATTTTCCCACAACTCCTCCTTCTCAAAGTTATATTTAATTAGGGGGCGAAGAAGGATTCAATTTCATATCCATTGTATTTAATGAAGACAGTCATATTTGTATAGAGAAAGTCATTGTGGAGTCTGGGCCAGCCCAGTTCCCTTCAGGGGTTATGTGCTGAGATTGATTCGGATTTGTCTGTAGCATTTACTGTACCCAGTGTAACCTCACAGTGCCCTCTCTGTCCAGAATCTGTGGGCACTTGGCTCCCAGGCATCTAACATACAGCTCATCCACTATTTTTTGCTATTTGCAAGGAGCATATACAAAAAATTCTCTCACTAATGCCTCATTACCTGAAATCAATCTGAGGAACTCGACTGAGTTCTTAACCATGCCCTAAAACGTGGAGGCACTTCCATTAAATTGAAGGTCAAGTCTTCATCTAAGTGCTAGAGGTTTTGCAGGGGACGGATCAGAGCAAGGGCACATCCAGGCTGCAGGGATTCTCTTATTTTCTTTCTTAACCAACACAGTAATGATCCTGTTTTCAAAAAAATCTGTAACCTATACATGCATGAAAAATTTCACTGATGAAAATGTAAAGTGAAGATGCTGCTTGTACGTTTGCTTGAGAAATACTTTAAATATTGATTTGCTTTACTTTCTTATGCATTCTTGACATACAAAAGGTAAAACATAAACGTCAATAATTCTCTTTTAGTTCCATTCTATCAAGATGAATTATTTGATAAGAAAACTGATTCTAAGGGAAACTAAGATGAAGTCATCAGTTAATTACTGCTTACCTCTAGCCCAATATCTTATCTGTCTTTCCAGTCCCCAATGTTCTGCTTGATGATTAGATAAAATAAATTGCTACAAGTTGTGACCAGGTCTTAAAGGTCAGGGCATTACCAAAATTACAAAACAGTCCCCTATTTTTTGTTTGCAATGGCAATATATGATTTTGAGCCTTTCTTGTGTAATTTTAGTTTGTTTTTAAAAACAGAAGGTGATTTTGCAGAACAAAAATAAAGACAAAACATCTGACAGTGCTGAAGCACATACAGCAAACACTGGAAGTGTCTGTTGTTTCTCTAGTTATATTTATTTTTATGAATAGTAAATGTTAGCATTGTGGGTATGTTTGTGTACATATATATATGAGAATTATTCTCACCTTATTCCCTTTATTTCCTTCATTAAAATCATATTCATTTATTTATGTATATATATTTTTTCAAACAACTCCACTGATCTGCAAATTTTTATTTTCTCTCCAGAATATAACATGAATTCCTTCCATGGGAATACATTGCTTCCACCCTCCATACTCCTCAGGCTGCAGACTTTTTTTTTAACCAAGATTTTTCTGCAAGACCAGTCATGTTTGTATTCATCATATTTACTTGTCCAGCCATCCAGAGAGGAGTGTGGTCAAAGGTGAGGCAGTGAAAGTGGCGATATTTGCATGACCCATGACTCCTGGGAGGGCTGTCAAATCTTGTCCTTTGATCTCAAGTTGTATGAGTGGAAAATGATCTTTTCTTGTGAGAGACTAATCACTTCTAATATTAGAAAGTGAACTGTAAAACAAAGTTGAACATTTTTCTTTTTAATTATTGATCATTGAGTTGTATCAATCTCTAGGCACTTCTTTAGTGATTTGAGAGAAAAGCATTTTAGCTTGCTAATGCAAACGATATTTAGTGGTTTCTACTGACCTACATGTTTAAAAAGACATCCACACATATGATAAAATTGTTTAGATTAAGCCGGGCGTGGTGGTGCAGACCTTTAATCCCAGCACTCAGGAGGCTGAGGTAGCAGGAGCGTTGTGAGTTCGAGGCTGGCTTGGGCTACAACGTGGGCACAAGGCCGGCATGAACTACATAGTGCAACCTTGCCTCAAAAAACCAGGGCCAGAGGTTTGACTCAGTGGCTTAAGTGCCTGTCTGGCAGGCACAAAGTTGTGAGTTTGACCCCCGGTACTGTTTAGATTATCTGAACAATTAATAGATACAGTATATAAAGTGATGCTTGTTTAACACATTTAGCTATTCTGGATGTGATAAATCATATAAAAATTTCCTTCCCACTTAGTTATCATTTCCCTCCTTTTTCTATCTTACTAATACACATGTAAGTTTACCTATAGTTATTTATCCACATAAATCATTGTTTTTTCAAATTAAATTTAATTTTAAATAAAATTGTATCTTGATTTTTTCTTTTCAGGTAAAGAATAGAAAGAACCAGGAGCCAGGTATTTAACTCAGTGGCTCAAGCACTTGCCTGGTAAGCATGAGGTTGTGAGTTTGATCCCCAGTACCAAAAAAACCAAAACCAAAACCAAAACCAAAAACAAAAAAACCCACAAACCATATTTTGTATTATAGGTGGAAAGAAATAAACAGTTCATAATTCAAATGAACAATTCATATTAATGGGAAAATGTCCTTTTTTCGGTTTTATTTATATCTTTATAAATTTATTTTGTGTATCAAGGGCATAACCTTATTTTAAAAAACTTGAAGATCTCTTTTGGTTGGTTTTGGAAGATGTTCTGGCTTTGTAAAAAAGAATAAGAATGACATTCAGATATAAAATTCGTTCATCTCTCTAAGAAAAGGAAATAAAATTCTCTACTGTATCTTTGCAGACGGAATACTATTGAGTTTAAAACCTGAATGGTCACTGTGATTTCTCTACAAATATTTAAATACTCTTGATATCTAAGTCTACTTAGAATAAGTTATTATCAAATTGCATGTAGTTTTCATTGCTGAGATTCATGAAGACCATGACATTTCATACTACCAATAATACTTTACACACATTAACATTCACATTTGTATATATTTTATTATCCATGTATCTGTATTGATGATGTTTCAGGTTTTCATTTTTCTCTACAAAAAGCTTGCCTAGATAGTATTTATTCTCTAGCCTAGTGGTCAACAAACTTTTTCTATAAAGGACAGCTGGTAAATATTTAAGCTTTATGAACTGGATAGTCTCTGTGGCAAGTACTCAACTCTGCCTTTGTTGTGGGATGGCTGCCATCAACAATCAGCAAACAAATGGTCCTTACTGGGTTTTAATAAAACTTTATTTACAAAAGCAGATAGCAGGTTAGAATTGGCCCATAGGTCTTGATTTGCTATTACTTGCTGTATCTCAATGTTATTCATAGCAACTTGTCCATGGAATGTTTAAAACCAGATTAGTAAATAAGGAACATGTACCAGAATGCAAATCTACATAACATTTTTTTGATGAGGAAATATTGTTATGAAAAAATACCTCCTTTTAATTAAATAATGCTTAGAGACATTATAATCAGTTTATATTCTGCTTCAAACTCCTTTTCTCACAATATGCTGGGAATAGTTTTGTGACCAGCACTGGTCCATAGAGCACAGTGGAAAGCACTGCTCAAGCTTTTTCTTTTGTACATCAGCCCCTGAAAAGTTTTCAATTAATCTAATCTATTTTTCTACAAATAGAAAGTTATTTTGATGCTACTTATTTTGGTGTTATTGTTGAAACTACAGCTCAAATGAAAGGCAAAACAGGTGCTGTGTTAGCTATCATTTCTTTCGCAAGAGTGGAAGAAAAGTTCCTCTTCCTTATGGCTATTTTCACTTTATCCCCTTTATTTCCTTCATTAAAGTCATATTTGCTCTCTATTTTCTCCAGAACAAAAACATTGATAATTTAACTTTTATGGTAAAGTATTGTTAGTGGGACACACAGGATAATAATGGGAAAAAATATCTTTTTTTCACTTTTATTTATGTCTTTATAAATTTACCTTTTCTGAAATATAATTATATTTTTAAAAAGTAAAAGTTACTTTAGGTTGGTTTTAGAAAATGTCTTTAATGTTTACTTTTATGCCAAATAATAGCAGAAATAATATTTGGAGAAAATTTGTGCATATTTGGTAATTTCTCTGTTTATTCATATGAAAACATGGAGTTAAAATGCTATGATATGTTGCCATGATAAACATATGTGAACAATGGATGGTGTGACTCTTAATCATGGTATGTCAACTTGAATGGATTAAGACATTCACATTTGTAGCAAATTTAGTGGCGCACAGTGTTGGGTGTGTCAGTAATGATTGACATGTAGATCAGCAAACAGAAAGGTGAAGACCCAAGTCAGATGTAGGTGGCACCAACCAATAGGCTTGTAACTTGGATGGGATAAAACAGGAAAGAAGGAGGAAGTGTCTCTGTTTTAAAACAGTTCCAACATTCATCATCTCCTGTGGATATCATTTCCCTTTCTTCAGCCTTTGACTGTAGATGCACCAGTGACTCTGTAGTGAACTTTCAGGCCATTGACCTTAGACTAGTGCTTCATTCCTTCCTTGTTCTCTGGCTTCTATCTTCTTGAGCTGAGTAGACAGTATTGGACCATCCAGCTTTCCAGCATGCAGACAGCTATTGTGGACTTTCCCAGCTCTGATTATGCAGATAAACATTGTGGAATCTCCCACCTCTCCTATAAGCCTACCTAATAAATTTCCTTGAATCATTACGCAAATATTTCCTACTGATTCTGTTTTTCTAGAAAGGACTATCTCCTAGAGATTTTGGTACTAGGAATGGTATTAGAAAAACAAAGTTGTAAGGATGAATTTCTGTAATTGGCTTAGTGATCCTTGGAGTTGACTCTGTAATTTAATGAGGTTAAACTTGCTGTGGTCTCTTTGTCTGATAATATAGAGCAGTGGTGGCAAACCTATGGCACACATGCTGCAGTAGGCTATTTGCCTCATTGAGATCTCTAAAAGGTTCACAAGTACTGATATAGAGAGTACTGATCATCTGTGATGTGAATTATTTAAAGCAATATACAACATAGACCCATTTGATTGCCTTAATTTGCCAATTTTGAAATGTGAATAATTCAGTGATTACATGTCCAATACTTTTGAACATTTTTAGAAAAGAGAGAAATATGATGATGCTGATTGGTTGCTCTTAGCATCTCTGGACAAACTATTGAAGGAAAATAAAAGATCCAGACATATAAACAAAGACTTCTAACTATGTTGACAAAATAATAAAGATAAAGTAATAAAGGAAAATAATGAACTAAAATATTCAAATTCCCAGCTCTAAATATGCATGAAAATCTACAGGTTTCTGAGTGTTTCTAAAAGGAGAATCTGGTTTCTTTTACCTGCAAGGTTGAAGTGACCAAATACGAAACACAAGCCCTCATTATGTGATTGGCTGAATTATACTGTAAGTTTGATGCTCAGCCTTGAAAAGTATCTGCAATTAAAATGAAGGCACTGATAAGAAAACAATGGGATCCTATAAAAGAGGTTAGAGATGTTTGGAAGGAACCTGATGAGGCTAGAGACATTGAGCTCCTAAATTCTGATGAGATTTTGCTAGGATAAGAGACTTCTCCATGCTCAGTGGCAGAAGTATTCCTACTCTCTTGCTCTATGGTGTTGGCTCTCTACCTGTACTTGAAAAAACTAATCCTATGTCACCTATGAAAATAGTAATGATCTTCCCTGATGTAGTTACCAAGAAAGATAATGCTGATACATCTCAGGACCAATATTCATCAATTACTTTTGCCTCTAGCACTATAACCAGGCTCTATAACATCAGAAAGCTTCTAAATGTGCGGTACACAGTCTGATCCACAGGAAATGTGCTATGTTCCCAGAGAGTATATTTGGTCTGTGCAGAAGATGAATGGATCTTGGAGAATGATAGTAGATCACTGGAAGCTTAATCAACTGAGGACTCCACTAGCAGCTCTGTACCAGTGTGGTTTTCTACCTTTGGCAGATTAACAAATTTTCTGGTACTTGGTGCACAGCTATTGGTTTGCCAAATGCCTTTTATTTTGTACTTATCCATAAGGCTTACCAGGAGCAAATTGCTTTCAGTTGGCAAAGCCAGCAATACATCCTTACCTTCCTACATGGGTATACCAAATCTCTAGCTTTGTGTCACAAATTAGTTCACAAGAATATTGGTAACTTTTCTCTTTTACAAGGTTTCACATCGATCCATTAGATTGATGAGTTCTGATTTAACCAAGTAACCCAGAGAAAGCAACCACTTTAGACTTGTTGTTAAAGTATTTACATGCCAAAAATGGGAAATACATCTAACTAAAATTCAAAGTCTGTCTACCTTAGTGAAATTTCTAGGAGTTAGAAGTAATGGGATATGCAGAGACGTCCTCTCTAAGCTGAGGGATAATTGTTGCATCTGGCCCCTTCTAAAACCAAGAAAGAGGTGTAATGCCTAGGGAGCTCATTTGGATGTTAGAGGCAACCCATTCCTTACTTGGATGTTACTCCAGCCCATTTATGAAGTGATTCAGAAACTTGCTAGCTTTGAGTGGGTACAAGAGAAAGTTCTGTAATGGGTCCAGGCTGCTGTGAAGCCTTCTCTGCCACTTTGTTCATATTAATCCGGCAGGTTCTGTGGTACTTAATGGGTCAAATAGGGGTACTCTTTGGAACCTCTGACTGGCCCCCATAAGTGGATCACAGTGGAAGTCCTTAGGATTTTAGAGGAAGGCTCTACAATCACCTGCAGACAAATACTCTCCCTTAGGGAAAAAACAAACAAACAAACAAACAAACAAAAAAACTCCTGCCCTGTCACTGGGCTTTAATGGAGACTGATCATTTGACCATGACATACTAGATTACTATGTGATCTGAGCTGCTCGTTATGAACTGGGCACTATCTGGATCCACTTAGTCAAAGTTGGATCTATATGGCAACAGTCTATTATCAAACAAAAGTTGTATATATGGGATCAGGCCCTAACAGATCCTGAAGTTACAAGTAAGTTACATGAAAAAGTGTGGCCCAAATGCCCATGGTAGGAACTATACCTACTACACTGCCTCTGTCCCCAGTATGCACCTATGGCTTCAGGGGATGTATCATGTGATCCATTGACAGAGGAAGAGAAGACTAGAGCCTAATTTACAGATTTACAGTCTAATGGACTTTATGTAGCCACGACAGAAGTGAACAGCTGTGGCAATACGATTTTTTCCAGGACATCTTTGAAGGATGGTGGTTAGGAGAAATCTTTACAGTTGTAGAATTTGGGGCAGTGCATCTTGTATATTTTGCTTGGGAGAAAAAATGGCCAGATGTGTGACTGTATACTGACTTACTGGCTGTAGCCAATGGTCTAGCTGAATGGCCTGGGACTTGGATGGAGCATGACTGGAAAATTGGTGACAAAGGTATTTGAGGAAGATGTGTGCAGATAGGCCTCTCCCTATGGGCAGAAGATGTGAAAGTACTTGTGTTCCATGTAAATGCTCATGAAAAGTTCACCTCCACAGAAGAAGACTTTAATAACCAGATGGATAGCATGACTCATTCTGTGGATAGTCATCAACTGCCGCCAGTCACTTCCCAATGGGACAATGAACACAGTGGCCATAATGTCAGGGATGGAGGTTATACCTGTGGTCAGTAACTGTGGCCCCTGGGATACAAGAGGCGCTTTTGGCCGCGTTGAGGGCAGACACATGGGTTTGAGGAGCTAGAGCCCCTCCCCTTACCGGGTTTGAGGAGGCCGGCCCTCGCCGTCTTTGTGTCGCCCTCCGTGGGCCAGGCCCTCCCCCAGGACGCTCCCGTTTCCCCACCTCCCTTAGCTCCCGCCCCTAGCCGCCACCCCTGATCCCCGCCCATACAGTATATAGGCTTCTGCATTTCCGCAATAAAACGGATCTACGCCATCAGCCTGGTCTCCACGTTATCAACATGCTGGCCTTGCCTGCTGTGAGGCCCAACCGCCCCCAAGTAACATGGGCTTTCACTCACCAAGGCTGAAGTGACCTGCTGAATATGCAAATTGCCAGCAGCAGACACTAATAATAAGCTTTTGATACGGCACCATTCCCTGGGTGATCATGCTGTGACCTGTTGGCAAGTTGATTGTACTTGATCACTTTCATCATGGAAACAGTAGCATTTTGTTCTTACTAAAATAGACATTTATCCTGAGTATGAACTCACCTTCCCTGCACATAATGCTTCTGCTAAAATTAGCATCCGTGCATTTACAGAATGCCTCATCTGCCATCATGGTAATCTATGAAACACTGCTTCTGACCAAGGAATGAATTTTATGACCAAACAGGGTGGCAATGGGCTCATGCTCATTGACTTCACTAGTCTTACCATGTTTACCATCAACAAGCAGTATAATGGATTTTTGAAGATCCAATTACAGTGCCAGCTAGATAACATTAATTTGCAAGCCTGTGGCAAGGTTCTCTAGAATCAGCACACAATATATGGTGCTGTTTCTCTGATAGCCCAGATTTATGTGTCCAGGAATTAAAGGGAAGAACTAAGAATGGTACTACTTACCATTATACCTAATGAGCCAGTAAAAATTTTTTTGTTCCTATACCTGCACCTTTATGTTCTGCTCATCTTAGAAGTTGTGGTTTTGGGTGGGGGAGATTTCATCCAGAAGGCATAATAATGATACTATTAAACCCTGGCCATTTTGGATTCGTCATGCCTCTGAGTCAAGAAACTAAAAAGGGAGTTACAGTGTTGGTGAAGATAGTTGAACCAGAGTACCAAGGGAAAGCTAAATTACTTAACAATGAAGATAAGGAAGAATATGTTTGGAGTGAAGGAGGCAACTTAGGGCATCTACTAGTATTACCATGTTCCCTTATTAAGATCTATGGAAAATACAATACAGACAGAATAAGAAATGATCCATTAATTTCAGGAATTAAGTTAAAGGTCACATGATGAGGTAAATAACCAAGACCTGCTGAGTTTCTTGCTGAAAGTCAAAAGAATATCAAAGAGGTTGTAGAAGAAGGTAGTTATAGTTACCAGTTACAATTCCCATGGTCAGTTACAGAAGTCAAGATTGTAATTATCATGAGTGTTGCTTTCTTAGCTTTGAAAATATATTTTTGCATATGTGCATGTATATTAAGAAGATATTTTTGCTTTCTTTCTTGGTAACATAATATTGATTGACTTAATTTTGGTACTTAAATATTGTTAAATTTACATTGTAATATTTAAATTATGGATTATCAGGAGAAGAATAGGTATCACACAAAGAAAAACTCTGCCTTGTGTTCTGGGGAGTGAATGTATGTTTCTGTTTGTACACAGTATAGCTCATGTTAGGCATGCTTATGAACTTGTGTTGTATTTGGAAATTAAGTGTGGTTCAAGGAGATGCATGTTTTTGTCAAGTTAACAAGGGATGGATTGTGATAATTAATCATAATGTATTATCTTGGATGAATTAAGAAAAGCTTAGCAGATTAGTGGTGCACAGTGCTGGGTGGTTCTGTGGGTGACTGACATGTAGGCAGCAAACTAAAGGGGGAAAAACCAGCTCAGATGTGGCTTTCACCAACCAATGGGCTTGTAGCCTGAACAGGATAGAACAGGAAAGGCGGAGAAAGTGCTCCTATTTTGGAAGAGTTCTGATTTTCACCATAGACTCTGCTTTCAGCCCTCAAGACTAGTTTGACTAACTCTCCAGTGAGCTTCCGGGCCTTTGACCTTGGATCAGTGTGGCATCCTTATTCCTCTTATTATGTGGCTTCCACTTTTGGTGGTTGATCAACGACTAGATCATAGCTTTCTAGCATGACATTTTGGACTCCCCAGGTCTGATCCTATAAGCCCCACTGACTACATCCCTTCACATAGTTACATATATATTTTCTGTTGAATCTGTTCCACTAGAGAACCCTAACCAATACAGATTTAGGTACCAGGAATGCATAACATTTGCAGAAATTTGTACTCCAATAACTGATTTAAAACTATTATTGTGAATTTTTTCCATCTAATCTTTTTTGAATAATAGCAAACATGTAATTTTAAGAATGTGAAATTAGGATATTATGTTATTTCTTATCTAAATGATTTTATTTCTAATTTCTTAAAATGTGAAATATTAGATTTTTTTGTACTTCATCTTTCTCAGTTACTCATGCTTAAAATAGTTATATATATTGGTCATTCAGCTTTGAATTCATGTCTCTGTTTTTTTTTAACCTACTGAATGACAATTTAAAATTTATTAAATTGCTTGCATGTCTAATGTGTCACCATTTAAAATTTTTTTATCAGTTGTGATTAGTTGATGATTTGTGTTATATCATGATGATCTCTTTTTGCAATCTTATGATACATACTGAATTTCTATTCATACTTTAGAAAACATCAATATTCAAAATATGTAGAATGTTTTCTGCGGACAATACAACAGCTTTCTTTTTCCTCACATCACTCAGAAAATGTTGCAAGTCTTGGCTTCATGTGGATTTTAGAGATGTAAGAGAAAGTATCACAAAAGATAGTTTGGTAGTACCATATATTCATTCCATCATTAAACATTTATTGGTCCATTATTCAGTGTTCAGAATTTTTCTTGAAAGCACCTAAATATAACAATTCAGTTTGATAGGACTTTATGAATGCATTTTATAATTGAGAATTAGGTTTTCATGGCTTTTATCAATTTAGTCACATACAAGCAGAGATGTTTGATCATTTTCTATTTCCTGGCTTCACATTTCAAGCCTCTCCAGGGCAGAAATGAAAGATTATGAGTGTGCTCCATTTCTATAGCTCTTTCATTTCTACCCCAACCCTAGCTTACTTTCATGTCTGCAATAAAAATTTTGATCCAGGTTGGATTTATGTGAACATTATATTTTTCAGATTGACCTACCCTGTGACTGAATTTTGCACTGAAACCTTATCAGGTTGTTATATACCATTGCAACTGTGTGCCTTAAAATTAGATGGAAGAAACAGAATATGTTACTAAAGGATGTGCTGACTGGATAAAAAGTGGATTTTACCTTGTTTCATATTTTTTGAGCATATAAGCCACTTTAAAAGTTTGCAAGTCTTTAAAGCATTAGCTGTAGATATTTCAAATGTGGTAAGGTGAGAAAGTGCAGTGAAAATTTTAAAGCCTCATGTGAAAGAAATTCTGATGTGCTATTTTATTAAGGAAAGTAGACAGAAGTTCAGGAACATGTTGGAAAGGAACCAGACAGCAAAAAGTTCTTGTTTAAACTTTGCTACTGACTAGATTTAAGATGTTAGATAAATCATGTTCTTTGTGTGCCAGCATATCTACAGAGCGATCGTAATTTGTCATCAATTAGTGTTGCCACACAGAATTGACATATTTTGAATAAAAATCAATCAAATGGTGTTTTACATAGTTCATTCAAAATAATTAAATGTGTGGTGTCTATAGGACGTCTTGGAATTGGAAATAACTCATAGGCTTCTCATAACTGTTGTGAAAGGTAGCATGCATACTGATTAAAATAGATTGTTGAGGTTGGCATCTCAACCTGGCAATTTAAATTGTAATCTTGGGAAAGCTTGCTTATCCTTGCACTATATAATCTCAACTGAAGAATGAACAATACTAATCTCATACTTTTGTTGTAAGATTTAAATATTTAGTACCTTATTTATTTATTTATTTATTTATTTTTGGTATTGGGGATCAAACTCATAACCTCTGACTTGCCAGGCAGGCACTTATGTGAGCTGAGTTAAATCACTGGCGATTTAGTACATTAAAGTGTATGGACTAGTTCATAGTACACAGGAGTATAAAAAATCCTTTCTTATATTTCAATTATTATATAATCATTAAGGTCATTACTGTTCTTCCAAATCCACAATGTAGTGAACTTTGGAGTCCAGGATTTTAGATTGAAAACCATCAATCTAACTCTTAAACTTACTAAACAAAATTTCAATTTACAAAAATAATTTAAATCAATTAAGCATTTACAAAATAATATTTTTGTTGTGTATTTGTAAAGTTGTAAACCAGTAGGCATTATGTATTCATGATTAATTCAAAATTGATTGCCCCATTCTGTTTTGACTTGTGACACTGAGTTGACAAAGACAAAGCCAAGGTATGAAACTTACTTGCTGACAAATACAGAAGAGACTTCCTGCAGGGCATGGTAGCTCACACCTTTAATCCCAGCACTCGGGAGGCTGAGGCAGGTGGAGCGTTGTGAGGTCGAGGCCGGCTTGGGAGCAAGGCCACCCTGAACTACATAGTGTGATCCTGTCTTGAAAAAGATAGGGCCAGGAGTTTAGCTCAGTGACTTAAGTGCCTGCCTGGTAGGTGTAAGGTTGTGAGTTTGATCCCAGGTACCACCCTGCAGCAAAAAAAACCACTTCTATTCAATCTACAGATCGAAAAAAATTAGTCTTTATCCAGCTATTACTTTATTACAGTTTCTGGCAGTGATTTTTTTTCTTCTACTTTTTCCTCCTCCTACTTCTTCTAGATAGCTGCCATATATATTCTTATACCTGTAGATTGAGGGGCTATATATATATTTGTATATTGTAGTCAGTGTTTGCAAGAGAACAGATTTAGTGCAGGATAAGTTTACAAGGGTAGCTTACAATATTTCCCCACAGAGTCAAATGTAGACGAGTGCAAGAAATCTAGTGAAACACTAGAGATCTGAGGAATCCAACTGAGTGCCTGGATCCCAAGGCAATGTCCTGTACAAATGTAGTGGAAGGCCTAGAGCCCTTGGCAGTGTCCTGTGCAAGTTTGTATCAGGAAACCAAAGAATCTGTGATGGAAGACTGAAGAAGGGCCTGTTCCAGAAAGCCCAGGAACTGGCGCTGAAGGCCATAGAGTCTGCACAGAAGCAGGTTGAAAGGCAAATGCTAGAAGCCAAAGAATCTGCACAGAGAAGCCAGAACAACTACACAAAGCGAAGGTGGAAGATCAGAGCTCCTATTAAGTGAACAACAGCTATGTTTGGTGAAGCCCAAGACCAGAGCTCAGCAGAGGAGAACAGTTGAAGCTTCTCTGAGGGAAATCAACATAAAATCCCCTCTTCTTGTTCTCCTTGTGTGCCATTCTGACAATTCTTAAGTGAGTCTTTCATGCCCAGAACAACGGTAACTCAATTCAGCTGGTCGTTGCCACTCAAGTTGACCCTTAATCAACTACTGCCATATATATATATATATAGTATTATATATATAAGCTAAACATCACATGTATTGATGAGTAAAAATGTTTCTGAATTACTTATAATCATATATAGGCTATAAAATATTCTGACTAAATAGCAATGATTAGAAGAACCATAATGTAATTTGTACCTTATTATAATGAATTATTATACACTAAAGTCATTCTATTATAGATTGTAACCTGTGATCTACTTCCATAAAGCATCATTCTATTAACACACCTTTGGTTTATTATTTCACTTGTGAAGATTGATTTTGTCTGGGAAGCTCTATCTTGAAAGTTAAATAGGTTCTACCTAGTGAAGCACCTTATCTAAATGTTATTGCAATGTTTTGTGTTCTATAAATATGTGACATAATATTTATATTATATTTATATAATATAATATTTATATAATTTTATATATAAATAGCATAAATAGCATTATTGTTCATTTAAATATGAATATATAGATTTGCCCAGTAACCACATTGTCACTTTCATTTTTCTAAAATATATTGTCTTAAAAATACTATCACAATAGTTCTCCTCAAGGTCCTATTGAAAGCTTTAAATTTTTAAATGTTATATTCTGATACTTTCTTTAATTAAAAAAATCCAACTTTCTCATAATCAGCATACATTTGCAGAACTTCATAGGAATTCTAATTCTTAAACTGAAAAATTTGTGATCATAAATTTTTCATTCATACTTAAAATAAGATAGATCACCCAGAAGAATTTTTAAACTCTGCATTATCTATAGGGCAGTGATTTTTTGAATTCTTGCTCTTTGTACTGAATATGGTCAGTTTTTAAAAGTGATCCATATGAACTTCAGAATATTATATCTATTCTAAGTATAGGTTGTTTTCTATTTTCTATAGGTTTCTACTAGATTTAATTGGTTGTTATTTAAATCTTCCACATCTTTGATTTTTTTATTGACTTAATCTATGAATTACTGAGAATTTTATAACTTTCCAAGAATATTTACTAATTAGATTAATTATAGATACATAGTAAATATATCAACTTCTATTTGCAATTCTATTAATTTTGCCACCTACACTTAGGGTAAACTTGTTAGGTATATTCTTGGAATGATAAATGAAATCTTTTAAAATTTAAAATACTTTTCATTTTTAAAGTTTTTGTACTGTTTTCTTATTCATAAAATTTTCAGTTTATTTTATATTGTTGGCAAGAAAAATATCAAATATAAATGTGAAAAATAGTTACATATTGAAAAATACTTTATTTTAGTAGGAAAATAATTTTATTCTCATGTATGTTGTATGCTATATGGTCCATAATGCTAGATTCGTTTGGAAAAAGTAGAATATTTGTCTTTTTATTTACTTGTATATTGTTTTTTTTTATTTACTTGTACATTGTTTCAGTTAAAGTTGAAGAAATACAAATCACTAGGTGATTGGTTGATTTGTATAAATTATGTTGAGCATTTCTATATTAAAGTTTATCTGTGTAGACTTTAGAATCATAGCATTATTGAGTTTTGATCACTGAACATGATATAATTTGTGTACAAAATAGTTGTTTTATGCCACATTTGATAATATATTTGTGTGACTTATTCAGTATATGTAACAAGTCTGAAGAGTTTGCATAGGAACTTCTCAATATGAATTCAATAAATCTGATTCTCCCAATTTGATTGCTATTGTATTTTTTTTTCTTTTTTTTTTGATACTGGGAATCAAACTCAAGACCTCGGGCTTGCTAGGCATTGTTATTATAATTAGATGCTTCATTCATTATTTCTGTGTATATTTTAGGTAAGAGTAGTACATTATTAGTACAAATTACTAATAATGTCTTGTCTGTTTTTAAAATAAACTTCAAAATTTATAATTATTAGAAATTTATTAATATCTTTATAATATTATTTAACAAAATTTATATTAATAATTATTTGACATCTATCTAAAACAGCTAACTATTCTTTTATCTCCCAAAGTAAAAGTGAAACAACTATATTTCAAAGATTATACCACCATGATGAACACTTGCAATAAAGATAGAGTACTAATATATGTGTGGATATTGGATTATAGGTTAGAATATTCTTATAAGGCTTGCTCTTTCTCTCACCATCTAAGCATCAGTAAGAGTTTTTTTTTTTTAAATTTCTACTGCTTCAAGCATACAACAGTTAAAAATACCCAGTCTTTTAAAGAGAAATGCACTTAGTGAATTCTGAATGGGACTGGGATTGTAGCTCAGTGGGAGAGTACTTGCCTGGTAAATTTTGTATTATTATTTAAAAACATCAGCAACCCAAACTTGGATGACTCAGAGCAAAGGGTTTATATCAGTGAGAAAGAAGAGATGATACATTATGATAACAAACTATTGGGTTGTCAAAGAAGACACACATAATTCAGAAATTTTATCTGATAACAAGTTTTATTTATAACATTAGAAAGACAGGTGGTTATGAGGTAGGAAACAGAGAGATCCAGTATCTTTAGCATGTTAACTCAGGTTACCTCTTGCCGTTCAGATTGTGCTCTGGCTCAGGTTACTGCATGAGGCCTCTATATTTCATATATGACTACATAAATGACACAGAAGTGAGCTATTTTTACTATGACACTTTCTAATTTTCAGATGACTGTAGAGCTATGTAACATTTTCCAGTGAGTCATATACTATGAATTGATAGATTTTGGGTTTGTTTAATACAAATGATCTTAGACAAATTAAATATATTCTGATGAAATCTTTTCATAGATAAGAATTCACTGCATAGAGGATACTGTTTGTGTACAAAGAGGACAGTCATTTACATGCTTACAAGGAGATTTGATTAGGTTGGCCCTTTTCTTTATTCTGAAAGTGTCCCGCCATCTGCCTTGTCCTGCCACAAGGGAGATTACAGATTGAAAACTTTCTACTTAATTTTTTTTCTCTCCCAGAACCATTCTTGAAGAAAATGCATTTAACCATAGTTTCAGAAAGAGACTGGAGGAAAAGTTCAGTCAATTCAGTGGTCACTGGATCTTTGGAAATTGACTAATCTTTGCAATATTCTTTCGGCTGATCCAGGGAGACCTTAGAGGCACTGGAAACATTAGAGCTACAGATACCATGACTTATGAGTCTCAGGAAAGAAACAGTAAGATGGAAATTGTCTTGGAATACCAAAATCATAGATTATCAGTGGCTGAATTCAGTATTTCATGGATCAGCCTCAGGACAGTATCATGGCTTTCATATTCTGGCTTGTTGAGGAAGAATTTTTAAAAGTTACTGCATCTAGGAGCAAGGCCCCGGCACCATATGCCAGGGGCATGCCTGGGCTTGCCCTGCACTCCAGAGGCTCTAAACTCCTCACAGCCAGAGGCAAGGTCCTGGTGGTGCCACATTCCAGGATGTGCTCTGCCTAGCTGCCTGGGTCCTGGAGATTCTGAACTCCACCCAGTAAGGTGGAAGGTCCCATGCTACACTCTGGGAGTGAGCCCTCACCAACTGCACAGAGGATGGAGCTCTGCCCAGCTCAGTGTCCCAGTGCAATCCATCAGGGGAATGCCCGGACAGCCTCACAGGACACAGAGGTACTGAGCCCAGCCCAGCCCAGAGCCCCAGAGCCACCATCAGGGAGCAGCCAGCATAGATGCAGGGCCTTGGGTAATCTGAGTTCTGCCCATTAGAACACAAGGCGTGAGCTGCATTGTTCAGGGATGTGGCCAAGTGGCAGATCCTGGAGGTTGTGAACCCCACCCAGCCAGGAGCAAGTTCCCAGCACTGTATGCCATGGGCACACCCAGGCTTGCCCTGCTCTCCAGAGGCTCTGAACTCCACCCAGCCAGGTACAAGGCCCCAGCACCACACACCAGGGGTGTGTCTCTGCTAGCCACCTGTGTTGCAAAGGTTCTGAATGCTACACAGCCAGGTTCTAGGCCCCAGCAGCAAGCTCCAGGTGTGTGTCCTTGCTAGCTGCAGGAAGAATACAAACTTTGTCCAGCCCAGCATCCCAGAGTAACCTAACAAAGTACCTCAGGGGAACACATGGCCAGCCTCACAGACCACAGAGCACAAGGATCCAGTGCCATAGTCTGAGGGTGTGCCCCAGCTAGCCACGGGGATATTGGACGATTGAAAGTCTACCCAGCACAGTGTTCCCGGGCAATCCATTGGGAGGCTGCCTGGCCAGCCACACAGGTTCCAGAACAAAATGACAAAATGAAAGAGCAAGAGGCAGTCTCAGTCCCCCAGCCCACTGAGAACAAACCCAAGAGACACTGAAATAGAAGACACTGGGAATCATACAACTGAACTTTTGGAAATGATAGCAACTGAAGTAAAGAAAAAACTCCAAGAAGCTATAGAGGAAATCAGATCAGAAATAATCTCTCAGCTAAAAAATGAAATGACAAATGTTATGGAAGAAATGCTGTGTGTATCAAAAGAAGATCAAGATAAAAAATAGAAGAACATAAAAAATGATGGAAACTTTGAATGAACAAAATAAGACACAAATAGAATGCATGAAACAGATTCAAAGGAAAATTGAGGAAATTAAAAATTCGATTGAAAACTGGCAAAACCACTTGAATGAAGCTGAAGATAGAATCTCAGACCTTGAAGACAACATGGAAGCTTATGATCATGAAAGAAAAGATCTCTCAAAAATAACAAGGAACCAGAAACAACAATTTAACAGCTGCAAGTTGATGCCAAGAGAAACAACATAAGATTAATAGGCATCAATTAAAAAGCAGGGGCCAATATTAATGACCTGCAAAGACTATTTACAGAAATAATAGCAGAAAATTTTCCAAACATGGAAAGGGAATCTGATATACACATAAGTGAGACATACAGAACCCCAATTAACCATAACCAAAATAAATCTTTGTCCAGACATATAATCATTAGGATATCAGAAATACAGCACAAGAACAGAATGCTAAAAGCTGTCAGAGAAAATAAACAGATCACCTATAAAGGAAAGCCTATCAGAATCATGGCAGATTTCTCAACATAAAGCTTCAAGTCAAGAAGAACTTGGAATGAAGTATTTCAAATCCTGAAAGAAAACAACTTTCAACCCAGATTGATGTAACCTACACAACTATCTTTAAAAATTGATGGAGAAATAAGATATTTCCATGATGAAGAACAACTGAAGAAATTTATGGCCAACAAACCAACACTACAAAGACTACTGAAAGAAACTCTAGAAAGAGACAAAGATAACTACAATCTTAAGAACAACAGTAAAAGGAAACCACTAAGCAGGACAAACAAACAGAAAACGTAGAAAACCAACAACAGAAAGATATCATGACAAGGATGAGTCAGTACATATCAGTTATAACAATCAATGTAAATGGTCTCAACTCAAAAAAAAAAAAAAGCAAAAACAAAAACAAACAAACAAACAAAAAAAACCAGACTGGCAGAGTGGGTTAAGACACAAAATCCAACAATATGCTGTGTATACAAGAAACACATTTAACTCAAAAGGAAATTCACAGACTAAAAATCAAAAGATGGAAAACAATACTCCATGCAACAGAAACCCAGAAAAAAAGCAGGGGTAGCTATTATGTTTGCAGACAATGTGACCTTCAAACTGAGAATGATCAAAAGAGATAAAGAAGGTCACTACATACTTGTTAGGGGAAAACTTCAAGAGGAAGAGATTACAATCATAAATATATATGCACCAAATATGGCAGCACCCAACTATGTAAAACAAATCTTAATAGACATGAAAAACTAAATAAACAATAATACAGTTATAACAGGGGACCTTAACACCCCACTGTCACAAACAGACAGATCAGCCAAACAAAAAATCAGCAAAGAAATAACAGAACTGAATCAAACATATGAACAAATGGACCTAGTAGATGTGTACCAAGTGCTCCACCCATCAACATCAGAATACACATTCTTCTCAGCTGCACATGGGTCACTCTCTAAAATAGATCACATACTGGTCCACAAAACATGCTTAAGTAAATGCAAAGGAACTGAATTAATCCCATGCATATTATCTGACTATAGTGCAACAAAATTGGAAATTAATGACAAAAAAGTCACAAGAACCCCATAAACACATGAAAATTGAATAATATGCTCCTAAACAATCAATGGGCCATAGAAGAAATTAAACTATCTATAATTGAATGAAAATGCAAATACAAATTACCGGAACCTGTGGGACACAATGGAAGCAGTCCTCAGAGGGAAATTTATAGCACTAAACTCCCACATCAGAAAAATGGAAAGAACACACATAAACAACCTAATGATGCACCTCAAACTTCTAGAAAAAGAAGAGCAAGTCAAGTCCAAAGCCCAAAGAAGGGAGGAAATTATTAAGATTACAGCAGAAATTAATGCAATTGAAACTAAGAAAACAATACAAAGAATTAATGAATCAAAGAGTTGGTTCTTCGAAAGAGTAAATAAAATTGATAAACCCCTAGCCAACCTTATCAAGAGGAAAGAAAAAACTCAGATTCATGCAATAAGAAATGAAAAGGGTGAAATCACTACAGACCCTGTGAAAATACAGAAGATCATCAATACCTATTTTGAAAACATTTACTCACATAGATTTGATAACACAGAAGAAATGGACAGATTCCTAGAAACCTATGAATTACCAAAGCTGAATCAAGAAGATGTAAAACTGCTGAATAACCCAATTTCAGCTAATTAAATTAAAAATGTAATTAGAACCTTACCAACAAAGAAAAGCCCAGGTCCTGATGGATTCACTGCTGAATTCTATAAGAAATTTAGGGAAGACTTAATGCCAACATTCCTCAAAATCTTCAATGAAATTGAAAGGGAAGCAAGTCTCCCTAACTCACTCCTGGAAGCAAGTATTACCCTAATACCAAAACCAGAGAAAGACCCAACCAAAAAAAAAAAAAAAAATATATATATATATATATAGGCCAATCTCCCTAATGAACATAGATGCAAAAATCCTCAATAAAATACTGGCAAATAGAATACAGCAAGTTATCAGGAAGATTATACACCATGACCAAGTGGGATTCATCCCAGGAATGCAGTGATGGTTTAACATATGCAAATCAATAAACATAATATACCACATCAACATAGCCAAGGATAAGAATCACATGATCATCTCAATAGATGCAGAAAAAACTTTTGACAAAATCCAACACTCATTCATGATAAAAACCCTACAGAAAATTGGAACAGATGGTCTCTACCTGATAAAAGCCATATATTATAAACTAACAGCCAACATCTTACTAAACGGAGAAAAACTGAAAACTTCCAACCTAAAATCAAGAAAAAGACAAAGATGTCTATTGTCACCACTCCTATTCAATATAGTTCTGGAAATACTGGCCAGAGCAATTAGACAAAACAGAGAAATAAAAGGAATAAGGGTAGGAAAGGAAGAAGTTAAATTATCATTATTTGCAGATGATATGATACTCTGTACAGAAAACTGCCAAAAATCCATTGAAAGGCTTCTGGATATAATAACCAAATTCAGTAATTTAGCTGGATACAAGGTCAACACTCAAAAATCAATAGTATTTCTGTACACAAAGAACAAACACACTGTGAGAGAAATAAGGAAAACTATACCCTTCACTATAGCATCCAAAAAAATGAAATACTTAGGAATCAATCTAACAAAGAAAGTAAAAGATCTATACAGTGAAAATTATATTACTCTGAAAAAGGAAATTGAAGAGGATTTCAGAAAATAGAAAGATACTCCCTGTTCATGGATAGGAAGAACAAACATCCTGAAAATGGCCATTCTCCCAAAATTGTTATACAGATTGAAAGCAATCCCAATCAAAATACCACTTGCATAACTCACAGAGCTACAGAAATCATCCATGAAACAGAAGAGACTTAGAAACATCATCTAGAAACAGAAGAGACTTAGAATAGCAAAGGCAATTCTGGGCAACAAAGGTAAGGCAGGAGGCATCACAATCCCCGACTTGAAACTATATTACAAAGCTACTGTGATAAAATCGGCATGGAACTGGAATCAAAACAGACCTGAAGATCAATGAAATAGATTATAAAATACAGCCACAACTACAAACACACTTAGCCAATTCATCTTTGGGAAAGATGCCAAACATGTACATTGGAAGGATAGCCACTCTAACAAATGGTGCTGGAAAAACTGGCTTTCCATATGCCGCAAACTAAAACTAGATCCATGTCTATCATTATGCACTAAAATAATGTCAAAATCAATCAAAGATCTGAATATTAAAACTGAAACACTAAATCACTGAAAGACAAAGTAGGTAAAAATCTTGATGACATAGGAGTAGACAGACAGTTCATGAACAAAAATCAAACTGCACGGGAGATACTTCCCAGAATCAACAACTGGAATCTTGTCTTACTAAAAACTTTTTGCATGTCGAAAGAAATCTCCAACAGAGTGAAAAGAAAACCCATGAACTGGGAAAATATCTTAGCCAATTGTCCATCAGACAAAGGACTTCTATCTAAAACATATAAAGAATTAAAAAAATCAGGCCCCTAAAATTCAAAGACTCAATCCAAAAATGGGCATCTGAAATGTATACACACTTCTCAGAGAAAGAAATACAAATGGCAAAGAAATATATGAAAAAATGTGCAAATTAAAACGATACTGAGATTCTATCTCACTCCAGAAAGAATGGCCGAGATTAAAAAATCAACCAACAACAAATGCTGGAGGGGCTGTGGGGAAAAAGGAACTCTTCTCCACTGTTGGTGGGAGTGTAGACTGGTGCAGCCACTGTGGAAGTCAGTGTGGAGATTCCTCAAGAAGCTAGGATTAGATATCCCATTTGACCCAGCTATC
>RJWM01014947.1:0-49133 GCA_004363535.1 Dasyprocta punctata
AAGGTTCTAAAAAGAGTTCTAAGGAAATTATTACAAACAGCAGAGTTAGTGGCTGCTAGAATGCAATAGGAGGGTAGAGAATGCATAGCATATGGAATTACTAACTACAAAGCCTCCTGGTTTAATTTAAAGTTTAACAGCACCTGTACTGCCCCTAAGGTTATATTACAACCCAGTACAATAACTCATATTCATACTAGTTGCCAAAGGTCAGAATATTCTGCTCACTAAGGGAGAAGCACATGCAAATTAATTTCAGAGGTAAGTTAAGCTTCCTATAAATGAAACATAAGGCAGAGTACCCATTTTGAAAATGTAGTCTGAGACCCTGGAAAAGGTTATTTGCATTTTTCACTGTGTTGACATTTGAACTGATGATGAAAAAATATGTATGATGAAATTGACAGTGCCTTAATATGAATCAAGAGAGCTGCACCTTAAAATGTCCTCCAGGAAACAGGAAAAATCATTAATTTTATTAAACCTCAACCTTTAAATACACATTCTCTAGCATTCAATATGATTAAATGAGAAGTACACACAAAATGCATGTGTGGCCACAAGTGAAGTATGACAGGGGTTTTGTGGAAAAGCATGTGCTATTGTTTGAATTGTGAACTCTAGGAGACACTTTGAGAGAGAAAACATCAAATGATGGTTACTGAGAATTAGATATGTGACAAGAATTTCTTGAAAAGGAATGTTACAAACCTGTCATTTCAAATCAAACTTCAGACTATTTATACCAATTAAAAAATTCTAACTTTTAAAAATATTAAAATTTCAGAAAATTTATGGGCCTCACAATGACCTTGCCAGATCCCCACTGCTAAAGCCTCTTCTGACAATATTAACACTAGGTTATTTTGATATTGTAGACATAGTGAAATGTATTAACATTTGAAAAGCTATATAACTCTATGAATTATATTTTCCAGATAACCAATGCATGATGTTACGATATCATCCATGAGTAAAAGATTCATTCAACGTGAAAGATAAACCAATAAATTTTAATGTAATAAGGTATGAAAAGTCACAGGTACGGTCTCGGATTATTCAACAAACATTTTCAGTTGCATGAATTATCTTTTTATTTTTTATTTTTATTAGTACATGTTTGTAGTGCATAGTGATTACATTCTTCATGGGGAGTTGACACATACACATAATATATCTCAATTCTTTTTTCATCACCGGCCTTTCTACTCCCCCACCCCATCTCTTGGTCCCCTTCCCTTTTGCCAAGTATCTGTCTCCCTTCTTCCTGTTTTTCTCTTTAATTTATTTATACTTTATATCTCTCATATAGTTATATGAATCATTATATACCACATTCTCTTTTTCTAAGTTTAATTTTTCTATTTCTTTTTTCTTCCTTTTCCCATACTGGTCCACTGATCACAATTTTTGTATTAAGTTTTATATGTTGTAGATTTACATGCAGAAATAATACAAAAAGATACCACTTGCCCTTTACCTAACTGACCCCAAAGTAGCATCTTTCGAAACTATAGTACACTATCATAAAAATATTGACATTGATAGTCAAGATTCAAAACAGTTCCTGCATCACAAAGATCCTCATAGGGTCCGTTAGTACTGTCTTCATTCTTGCTCCCACCCAGTTTTATACATTTAAGTCTATGAAACACTTTAAGTTAAAAATTTTGTAGAATTAAAGACTTAGTTCATGGTTCTCTTCCTCCATGTCTTCTCCTTCTTTTTCTTCTCCTTCTCCCCCTCTGCCATCCTTCTCCCTCTTCCTCCTTCTCTCCTTCTTTTCCTACTGATATCCAACTGTTTTAATAGCAATTGTTGAAAAGGTAATGTGCACTGAATTGCTTTTGTATCTTTATCCACAACAGTTACATATATCTGTCACAATTCATTTATAAATTTTCTGCTCCATTCTGCTGATCTATGGGTGTACCCCAGTGGTGGTGAACCTCTGGTATGTGTGCCACAGCCAGCTGTTTGCTATCCCTGAAAGGTCTAAATAGTTTGCCATCACTGATCTATATCATCACCAAGACCACACAGTATTGATTTACTATAGCTAACATAATTAGCCTTGAATTCTAGTAGAGCTGATCTCTCCCATTTTATTTTTCCTTTTAAAAACTGTTTTCACTATGCTAATTCTTTGCATTTCCATATAAATTTTAGAATATTTTTATTATTATAAAAGGTGTTTATGGAAACTTGGCAGAAATTCAAACTTGTCCAAATGTATTAGCTTGGAGATAAATGACATTTTACAATGTTGAGTCTTCTAATCCATGAAAATGGAATCTCTCAATTTAATTATGTCACTTTGATTTCTTCATGAGAATTTTGTAATTTTCAGCATCCAGACCCTGTATGTGTTATGCTAAATTTACACCTAATTATTTCAACTTTTGTGCAATTTTGAATAATATTATGATAGTGCTAGTATTATTATAGAGTTAATATAGTTAGTATCATACGGTTGCATGTTCAATAGATAGATACATAAAAATACCACTGAAGTGTCTGTTTATATTGTATCCTATGACTTTACTAAGTGCAGTTATTAGTCCTCTGACATATTCTCTTTTACGCATTCCTTGGAATTTTCTATGTAGACAATCACATTGTTTGCAAACAGGGGAAACTGCATTGCTTCCTTTCTGCTACTTTACATTCCTCTTCTCACCTTATTTCACTGCCTACTTCAACACTAGTGTTCAGCACTGCCTTAAATAAAAGGCTTTGACCATTAAATATAATGTTAACCATATGTATAATGTTGGTAGATGATCTTTATCAAATTGTAGAAGGATCCATCAATTCCCATTTTTCTAAGAATTTTTATCATGAAAATAGGTATTAATTCTGTCAAATGCTTTTTTGCACTGATTGATAGAATTTTGTAATCTCTCTTTATTTTATTAATACAATGAATTATAGTGACTGATTTTCAAGTAGCAAATCAGCTTTAAATTCCTGGAATAATTCCGTTAGCCAATGGTGTATAATTCTTTATATGTGTTTTTCAACTCTATGTCTTAGTATTTGCTAACTTTTTCGTATCTAATATTTACAAGGAATCACCTTAGTTCATCATGGGCTGCTATGGTAGGATACCTGAGAGTGGGTAACCTACAAAGGATGGAAATTTATTTTCTCACAGTTTCGGAAGCTGAGAAATCCAAGATGAAGGCTCTTGCATCTGATATGGGCCTCCTTCCTATGTCCTCAAATGGCAGAAAGCAGAGGGACCATGACAGAAAAAAGAGGCACAGCCTGTTCTTTTACAAGAACGTTAACTCCATCTCTCCAGACAGAGGCTTGATGTCCTAATTATTCCTTAAATATCTCACCTCTTAATACTGCTACAAGAGCAATTTAATTTCAACTCGAGTTTTGAAGGAGACAAACATTTAAACCGTAACAAGCATATTGGTCGGTATGTGTCTTTGTCATCTAGCGCAGGTATTAGAGTATTGCCAGGTTCAAAAAATGAATTAGGATATGTTCCCTGTCCTTTTCTTTTATACAGAAGTGGTTTCAATTCTTCTTTAAACATTTGGTAGAATTTTCTCTAATAAAATCATTTAGACCAGGAGACACAGGGAAAGAGGCTTTTAATTGATAGTTCAATTTTCTCAATGGTTATAGAGATATTGAAATTATCTAATTAATATTGGATAAGTTGAAATAGTTTGTGTTTTTTAAACAATTGCTCAATTTCATCTATGTTGTCAAATTTACGTGAGTGCAAAGTTGTTCATAATATTCTTATAGCAATCCTTTGATATCTTCCATGATCTGTAGTGATATACGTTCTTTCATTTTTAATATTGTCAATTTGTGACTTCCTTCTATTTTCTCTTTGTCAGTTTTACTAGAGATCAATTTCACTGATGTTTTCAAAAAACTCTCTTTTCACTGACTCTGTTTTTCTCCTTTCAATTTCATTGATTTCTGCTCTTTGTTACCTGTTCCTTTGGCTTGATTTGGGTTTATTTTCCTCTTCTTTTTCCTCGTTCTTGAGGTGAGTGTTTAAATTATTGATCTGAGACTTTTTCATCTCTACTGTAAGCATTATAGGCCATAAACTAGCCCCCAATACATTTTAGCTGTGTTTCACAATTTTTGATGTGTTGCACTTTCATTTCATTCTGTTCACTATATTTTTTAAATTCCTTGAAACTTCTACTTTAATTCATGCATTATTTATAACAATATTGTTTGGATTCCCAGTGGGGTTTTTTGTTGTTATTTTCTTGTTTTTTATTTTCAGTTTGATTCTATGGGGCATCTCTTCTATCTTGATATTTGTTTTGTGGTAACTGAAAAGAAAATGTATTCTGCAAATTTTTGATTTAGTGTTTTCAAGTTCTGACTAGATGCTGAGTTTTTCTATATCTTTGCTGATTTTGTTTTATCAGGTATTGAAAGAAAGACGTTGAAGTCTTCAACTGTAACCATACAATTGCCTATTTCTCTTGTCAGTTACATTAGTTTTGCTTCACATATTTAACAGTTCTGCTATTTGGTGTGTGTGCATTTTACAAGCACCATGTCTTCTTGTCGTATTCACACACTTATCATAATATAATGCCCTGCTCTATCTAATAATTTTCTGTGCTTAGAAGACTATCTGACATTAATATAGCTACACCCCATATTTCTTTAATTAATGATTGCCCAATATATTCTTTTTCACACTTTTACATTCAATTTGGCTATATTTCAACTCCATTTCCTATAGAAACCACACAGTTTTAGTCCCTTGTGTCACTCTCTGTCATTTAATTGATGTATTTAGACCATTTGAATTTAATTTAGAGCTTAAATCTGCCATTCTATTTCTAATTTTTTCATTGTCACAATTTTTTTATTATCTATCTGCCTTTTCGAAGGTTACCTAAACATATGTTAGAATTACACTTTTATTTTTGAGTGTATCTCTTTGTATATAGCCTTTTACTTGCTGCTCTGGTATTTATTACATTATATAAATTTAATATCACTGTACTAATGTCATCATTTTACCAGTTTGAGTGATGTGGAAAAACCTTATCTCCTTTTATGACTCTTCACATTTATAATTATTTCTTCTACATACAATCATATCAATGTAATAATTTTTGCTTCAAGTGGCAAGCATAATTTAGAAAACTCAAGAAAAGAAAGAAATTCTGTTGTATTTGTGCATGTTTTGGCTTTGTACATTCTTTGTTCCTTCGAGATAATCCAAGATTTCTTCTTTTATTATTTTCTTTTCCCTGGCCATTCTTGGATGGTAAACTGTCCGGCAACAAATTCTCTTTATTTCCTTTCACCTGAGAATGTCTTCATTTACCTACATTCCTGGAAGATATTTTTCTGAATATGGGAGACTGAATTCACAGATATATTTTTTTCATACTTTAAAAAAATATTCTGCCACTGGAGATGAAGAGAAAATGGCAGAGTAGTAATCAGCAGCAAAATATAATCTCTTCAGGACTCACAATTCAGACACCTGGAAAAGAACAAGTTGGCAGAGAGAAGTAAACAAAAGAAGCAAAGCTCCAAGAACTTGGAAAGAACTGACAGGAAAATTATAAATGACAGAGGAGCTAGAGAAATGCAACACAGTGCAGAGAAATGGACACAGCCACCTAGAAAGCTCACCTCAGCTCCCAGGGAGTAGTCTCCACATAAGAGAAGCTCTGAGGCTCGTGAGCACCAGTGGAAACAATGAACTGGACCAGTAGCACTAGTTCCAAGAAAAGTGTGCAGCTATTGTGAACTGTAAAAACAGTGTGGGGTTTTACCCCAAAAGTGACTCCTGCATGGAAGGCTAGAGTTAGAAAAGAAATTGAGTGCAGCACCCACCATATTGCCAAAGAGTGCTAAATCAGGTACCATTTCAGGAAGGGGGATGAGTAGCTAAGACTGAGCCAAAGAACAATTACAAAACAATAGCACTTCAGGATTCCCAGCATTGCCCGCCCGGAGTAGGTGAGAGACAGCCATGAGAGACAGTCACAGAAAGGGTGCAAGCCAGACACATACCTAGACTCCCTAAGAAGCTTAAACTGAGGCCTAAAAGGGCATGGCAACCCACCCTCAGTCGTGAGAAGTCAGGCCTCGTTTGCGTGGCATGTTAGGGAGTTGGGTCTGCATAATGACAGTGGTCTGCTTGAACCCCCACTCTGCCGGTTACATGCAGCACAGGCTAGCAGTCTGCCTGCCTTCCTCATCTAACAACGTGAGTGAGCACATGCCTCAGTGTGGACAGGTGCCACAGCCTAGGGTGAACAGAGGGGACCATGACAGTGCAATGTCCCACAAACCCACAGGCCATAAAACTAGGTAGCAAAAACAGTGACTTCCATGAAAAGAAAGTATTCATTCAAAAATACAGAGGAATAATTTTTGACTCATTTCTTTCTCTTTGTTTTTCTTTTTCTCTTCTTTTTTAGTCTTTTTTTTGGGGGGGGATGTTCCTTTTCCTATATTTATTTCTTTTTACTTAAAATTTTTTTTTTTTGTTCTTATTTTTCTTTTTGTCTTATTCCTCTTGTTATTTTTCTGCTACCTTTATCTAATTCCATTAATATCCTTTTACTCCTTCTAGGGTCCTTTTCCCCTCCTCTTCTCTCCTCCTCATCTTCTATTGCTTAATTTTTCAAATTTTTTTCCCAATTCCCCAAGCCCTCTATCTTTACTACAATAACCATTAAGCTTATTAATCTTAGATAGTTAACTCTAGGTTATTAATTTGAATTCTTTGTTAATGGTAGTATAGTAGATATTTATTGTATGTCAATAGTTGCTTTTCTTAGGGTTTACACTATAATTATAGATCTCTTTCTTATGGTTAAGGTTGGTACATTACTGGTTTTTATGATATGCTAATATCTAGTTTGGTTTTGATGCTATTATTCTTGCTGATTTTGTTATTATTGCCAGATGGTAAAGGTATTACTATTACTAGGTTTTGTCTGCATAACAATATCTGGATTGAATTTTTGTCATTAATAATACAGCAATTCATTCCCAGAGAACAGGGTGTTGAACCAATAATGCTGCAAATTAATGAAAGTGATCAGATCATAGGACGTAGGAAAGGCTTATAGTTAGCTATGTCCAGAGTACATCACTGAAAAGCAGACACTGACTAAGGAGATCTTCATAAAAGTGACAAAGTTTTTCCACTATATGCAGTTTCAGACCTCAGCACAAAACACAAACACATGCACACACACACACACACACACACACACACACACACACACACCAAAACAGAAACATGAGAAGACGGCAAAAAAAAAAAATACCTCCAAAATCTCTCAACTTTCCCAAACTAGATCCTCGGGACACTCAGGCAAAGGAAATCAAAAGCCACACAGCTGAATAATCAAAAAGGATAAAAAATGGATTAAAAAATAGATCAATAATGTTCTTGGTAAGTTCAAGTATAACTAAACAGGTGACAGACTGAATAAACAAAACAATGAGCAAGTATACTGAAGACACTAAAAAAAATTACCTGAGCTAAACAAAATGATACAAAATTTGAATGAACAGTTTAGCAAAAAACGTTGAGTCTATGAAAAGGTACCAAACAGAAACCAGAGGATTAAAAACTCCACTGAAAGTATGTGCAGCACAAGTGACCAATGTGATGACAGAGTGTCAGAAAGAGAAGGGCTAACATGTATAACAAATTATTCAAAAATACCTTTAAAACAAAATAACATGAAAAATGGATCCAATAGCTGCTAGATGATGCAAACAAGTCTACTTAAGATTAACTGGGTTGAAAGCTTTCAGTTTTTGCCCATTTAGTATAATGGCTTTTGATTTGTCATAGATGGCTTTTATTAGACTGAGGTAAAGACCATCTACCCTGATATTCTTAAGGGTTTTAATCATGAATGAATGCTGGCTTTTATTGAAAGATTGTCTGCATCTATTGAGATGATCATGTGATTTTTCTCTCTGGCTCTGTTGATATGGTGTATTATATTTATTGATTTGCATATGTTGAACCATCCCTGTATTGCCAGGATGAATCCCACTTGGTGATGGTGTACAACCTTCTTCATGATTTGTTGTATTCTCTTTGCTAGTATTTTATTGAGGACTTTTGAATCTATGTTCATTAGAGAGATTGGTCTTTAGTTCTCTTTTTTGGCTGAGTCTATTTCTGATTTTGGTATCAGGGTAACAGTTGTGTCCTGGAATGAAGTAGGGAGAATTCCTTCCCTCTCAATTTCATTAAGGAGTTTGAAGACTATTGAAGTTAAATCTTCTATAAATTTCTTATAGAATTCAGTTGTAAATCCATCAGGACTGGGGCATTTCTTTGTTGGTAAGTTTTTTTTTTTGTTATATTTTCAATTTCATAACTGATACTAGGTTATTTCAGTAGTTTTATATCTTCTTGATCCAGCTTTGGTAATTGATATATTCCTAGAAATCTGTCCATTTCTTCGTATTTTTAATCCTATGAGTGTAAAGGTTTTCAAAGTAGGTATTGATAATCTTCTGTATTCCACAGAATCTGTAGTGATTTCACCCTTTTCATTCTTTATTGTAAGAATTTGAGTTTTTTCTTTCCTTTTTTGATAAGGTTGGCTAGGAGCTTATCAATTTTATTTATTCTTTCAAAGAATCAACTTTTTGATTCATTAATTCTTTGAATTGCTTTCTTAGTATCAATTGTGTTAATTTCTGCTCCGATCTTTATAATTGTCTCTCTTCCTTGGGCTTTGAGTTGACTTGTTCTTCTTTTTCCAGAAGTTTGAGGTGCAGTATTAGGTTGTTTTTTTGTGCTCATTCTGTTATTAGAATTCACCACTATAAATTTCCCTTTGAAGGCTGCTTTCATTGCACCCCACAGGTTCTGGTAAGTTGTATTTGCATTTTTGTTTGATTGTATATATTGTTTAATTTCTTCTTTAATTTCCTCTGTGACCCATTGGTTGTTCATTAGGGTGTATTTAATTTCCATGTGTTTATGGAGCTTTTGCACTTTCTTTTATCATTAATTTTGATAGTTAATTTCATTGAACTATGATCAGATAACACATATGGGATAACTTCAATTTCTTTGAATTTATTTAAGCACGTTCTACGGGCTACTAAAATCAGGTACAAATCAAGGATGCCTACTATCACCACTCCTATTTAATGTAGTTCTGGAAAAATTATCCAGAGCAATTAGACAAGAGAGAGAAATAAAAGGAATAAGGATAGGAAAAGAAGAAATTAAATTATCATTATTTGCAAATGACATGATACTCTACATAGGAGACCCCAAAAATTCCACCACAAGACTAGATTTAATAACAAACTCAGTAGCATAGCTATATACAAAGTCAACACTCAAAATTCAATAGTATTCTTGTACACAAACAACAAAGGAAAAGAGTTCATGAACAGAATTCAAACTGCACAGGAAGTACTTCAAAACATCAACAACTAGGATGCCATCTTATTAAAAAGCTATTGCACATCAAAATAAATCACCAACAGAGTGAAAAGAAAACCCACAGAATGGGAAAAATTTTAGCCAACTGTTCCTCAGACAAAGGAATATATATATATATATATATATATATATATATAGCATATAAAGAATTGAAAAACATCAGCCCCTCAAATTCAAAGACACAATCCTAAAATGGGGATCTGAGATGAACATGCACTTCTCAGAGGAAGAAATACAAATGGTAAATAAATACATGAAGAAATGTTCAACATCATTTGTCATTTGAGAAATGCAAATTAAAGCAACACAGATTCCGTCTCACTCCAGAAAGAAAGGCTCTCATCAAGAAATCAACCAATACTGCCCAGCCTAGCATCCCAGCACAATCCATCAGGGGAATGCTCCACCAATCTCACAGGACATAGAGATACTAAGCCCGGCCCGGCCCAGAGCCCCAGAGCCACTCGTCAGGGAGCGGCCAGCATAGCTGTAGGGCTTTGAAGTATTTGAGCTCCGCCCATTAGAACACAAGGCATGAGTTCCATTTTTCAGGGGTGTGGGCACACAACAAGCCCTACAGGTTGTGAACTCTTCCCAGCCAAAAGGAAGGCCCCAGCACCACATGCCAGGGTGGTACCCGGGTTGCCCCATGCTCCAGAGGCTCTAAACTCGATGCAGCCAGACACAAAGTCCTGATGGGGCCAACCTCCAGGGTGTGCTCTGCCTAGTCGCCTGGGTCCCAGAGATTCAAAACTCCACCCAGCCAGGCACAAGGCCCCAATGACCACACTCCAGAGGTGCGTCTCTGCTAGCCACCTGGGATGTGGAGGTTCTGAACTCTACACGTCCAGGTTCTAGGCCCAGGCAACAAGTTCCAGGGGTATGCCTCAGTGAGCTGAAGGGAGGATACAAAATTTGTCCAGCCCAGCATCCCAGAGCAACCCAACAAAGTACATCAGGGGAACACATGGCCAACCTCACAGACCACAGAGCACAAGGATCCAGCTCATACTCTGGGGTGTGCCCTGGCAAGCCATGGGGATATGGGAGGATTGAAGTTCTACCCAACACAGTATTCCAGCACAATCCATCAGGAGGCTGTCTGGCAAGCGACACAGGTGCCAGAAGAAAATAACAAAATGAAACAGCAAAAGGCAGTCTCAGTCCCCCAGCCCACTGAGAACAAACCCAAGAGACACTGAAATGAAAGTCAGTGGAAATCACACACAACTGAGCTTTCTGAAATGATAACAACTGAAGTAAAGAAACAACTCCATGAAGCTATTGAGGAAATCAGATCAGAAATAATCTCTCAGCTAAAAAATGAACTGACAAACATTATGAGAAAAATGCTGTGTGTATCTGAAAAAGATCAAGATTAAAAAAACAGAAGAACATAAGAAAATGATGGAAACTTTGAATGAACAAAATGAGACACAAACAGAATGCATGAAATAGATTCAAAGGGAAATTCAGGAAATTAAAATTCCATTGAAAGTTGAGAAAACAGCTTGAATGAAGCTGAAGATAGACTCTTGAACCTTGAAGACAGCATGGAAGCTTAGGATCACGAAAGAAAAGATCTCCTAAAAATAACAAGGAAACAGGAAACAACAATTCAACACCTGCAAGATGATGCAAAGAGAAACAATATAAGGTTAATAGGCATCAATGAAAAACCAGAGGTCAATACAAATGACCTGCGAAGACTATTTGCAGAAATAGTAGCAGAAAATTTTCCAAACATGGGAAGAGATTCTGATATACATATAAATGAGGCATACAGAACCCCAATTAACCATAGCCAAAATAAATCTTCACACAGACATATAATAATTAGGATATCAGAAATTTAGCACAAGAACACAATACTGAAAGCTGTCAGAGAAAAGAAACAGAACACCTATGAAGGAGAGTCTATCAGAATCATGGCAGACTTCTCAACACAACACAACAAGTCACGAAGAGCTTGCAGTAAAGTAGTTAAATCTTGAAAGAAAAGAACTTTCAACCCAGATTGATGTATCCTGCAAAACTATCTTTAAAAAGTGATGGAGAAATAAGATACTTCCATGACAAAGAACAACTGAAGAAATTTATGGAAATCAAACCACACTACTCTAGAAAGACACAAAGATGACTACAATCTTAGGAACAACAGCAAAAGGAAACCACTAACCAGGGCAAACAATTAAACAGAAAACGTAGAAAACCAACAACAGAAAGATAACATGACAGGGATGAGTAAGTACATATCAGTTATATCAATAAATCTAAGTGGACATAACACACCAATAAAAAGAAACAGACTGGCAGAGCGGGTTAAGAAACAAAATCCAACAACATGCTGTGTACAAGAAACACATTTAACTCAAAAGGAAACTCACAGACTAAAAATCAAAGGATGGAAAACAATACTCCATGAAACAGGAACCCAGAAAAAAGCAGGGGTAGCTATTATGTTTGCAGATAATGTGAACTTCAAACCAAGAATGATCAAAAGAGATACAGAAGGTCACTACATACTTGTTAGGGGAAAACTTCAAGAGGGAGAGTTTACAATCATAAATATATATGTACCAAATATGGGAGAAAAGGGATAAAGAAGGTCACTACATACTTGTTAGGGGAAAACTTCAAGAGGAAGGGTTTACAATCATAAATATATATGCACCAAATATGGGAGCACCCAACTATGTAAGACAAATCTTAATACCCATGAAAAACCAAATAAACAACAATACAGTTATACTGGGGGACCTTAACACTCTCTTGTCTCAAAGAGACAAATCAACCAAACAAAAAATCAGAAAAGAAATAACAGAACTGAGTCAAACTTGTGAACAAATGGACCTAGTAGATGTGTACCGAGTGTTCCATCTATCAACATCAGAATACACATTCTTCTCAGCTGCACATGAGTCATTCTCTAAAATAGATCATATGCTAGTCTACAGAACATGCTTAAGCAAATGCAAAGGAACTGAAATGATTCCATGCATATTATCTGACCATAGTGCAATAAAATTGGAAATTAATGAGAAAAAACCCCACAAGAACCCCATAAACACATGGAAATTAAATAATACTCTCCTAAACAATCAATGGGTCACAGAAGAAATTAAAGAAGAAATTAAACAATATCTACAATTGAACAAAAAGCAAATACAAATTACTGGAACCTGTGGGACACTATGAAAGCAGTCCTCTGAGGGAAACTTATAACACTAAACTCGCACATCAGAAAAACGGAAAGAACACACATACATAACCTAATGATGCATCTCAAACTTCTAGAAAAAGAAGAAAAAGTCAAGCCCAAAGCCTAAAGAAGGGATAAAATTACAAAGATCAGAGCAGAAATTAATGCAATTGAAACTAAGGAAACAAAACAAAGAATTAATGAAATGAAGAGTTGGTTCTTTGAAAGAATAAATAAAATTAATAAACCCCTAGCCAACCTTATCAAGAAGAGGAAAGAAAAAACTCAGATTCATGCAATAAGAAATGAAAAGGGTGAAATCACTACAGGCCCTGTAGAAACACAGAAGACTATCAATACCTGCTTCAAAAACCTTTACTCACATAGATTTGATAACACAGAAGAAATGAATAGATTCCTGAAACCTATGAATTACCAAAGCTGAATCAAGAGGATGTAAAACTGCTGAATAACCCAATCTCAGCTAATGAAACTGAAACTGCAATTAGAACCTTACCAACAAAGAAAAGCCCAGGGTCTGATGGATTCACTGCTAAATTCTACAAGAAATTTAGGGAAGACTTAACGCCAACACTCCTCAAACTCTTCAGTGAAACTGAAAGGGAAGTAAGTCTCCCTAACTCATTCTTGGAAACAAGTATTATCCTAATACCAAAACCAGAGAAATACCTAACTAAAAAAGAAAATTACAGCCTAATCTCCCTAATGAACATCGATGCAAAAATCCTCAATAAAATACTGGCAAATAGAATACAGCAAGTCATCAGGAAGATTATACACCATGATCAAGTGGGATTCTTCCCAGGAATGCAGGGATGGTTCAACATACACAAATCAAGAAATGTAATACACCATATCAACAGGGCCAAGGACAAGAATCACATGATCATCTCAACAGATGCAGAGGAAGCTTTCAACAAAATCCAACACCCATTCATGATAAAAAAAAAAAACCCTAAATAAAACCGAAATACATGGTCTCTACCTCAACCTGATAAAAGCCATGTATCATAAATCAACAGCCAACATCTTACTAAATGGACAGAAACTGAAAACTTTCAACCTAAAATCAGGAACAAGACAAGGATGTCCATTATCACCACTTCTATTCAATATAATTTTGGAAATATTAGCCAATTGGAAGAGAGAAAGAAATAAAAGAAATAAGGAGAGGAAAGGAAGAAGTTAAATTATCATTATTTGCAGATGATATGATACTCTACATAGAAGACCCCCCAAAATTCATTGAAAGACTTCTAGATTTAATAACCAAATTCAGTAATGTTGTTGAATACAAGGTCAACACTCAAAAATCAACAGCATTCCTGTACACAAACAACAAAGTCATTGAGAGAGAAATAAGGGAGACCTTCCCTATAGCATCCAAAAAATGAAATACTTAGGAATCAATTTAACAAAGGAAGTAAAAGATCTATACAGTGAAAATTAGATTACTCTGAAAAAGGAAACTGAAGAAGATATCAGAAAACGGAAAGATATTCCCTGTTCATGGATAGGAAGAACAAACATCATTAAAATGGCCATTCTCCCAAAATTGTTATACAGATTCAATGCAATCCCAATCAAAATACCACTTGCCTACCTCATAGAGCTAGAGAAATCATCCCTGAAATTCATCTGGAGCCAGAAGAGACCTAGAAGAGCAAAGGCAATTCTGGGCAACAAAGGTAAGGCAGAAGGCATCACAGTCCCCAACTTGAAACTATACTACAAAGCTACTGTGATAAAATCAGCATGGTACTGGAATCAAAACAGACCTGAAGATCAATGGAATAGATTAGAAGATACAGCCACAACTACAAACACACTTAGCCACCTCATCTTTGACAAAGGGGCCAAACATGTACATTAGAAGAAAGAGAGCCTCTTTAACAAATGGCGCTGGAAAAACTGGCTTTCTATATGCTGTAAACTAAAACTAGATCCATGTCTATCACCATGCAGTAAAATAAAGTCAAAATGGATCAAAGATCTGAATATTAAAACAGACACACTAAATTTGCTGAAAGACAAAATAGGTAAAAATCTTGATGACATAGGAGTATGTAGAGAGTTCATGAACAAAAATCAAACTGCCTGGGAAATACTTTCCAGAATCAATAACTGAGATCTTGTCTTATTAAAAAGTTTTTGCATCTCAAAGGAAATGTCCAACAGAGTGAAAAGAAAACCCATCAATTGGGAAAATATCTTAGCCGATTTTTCCTCAGACAAAGGACTTCTATCTAAAACATATAAAGAATTTTAAAAAATCAGGTCCCTAAAATTCAAAGACCCAATCCAAAAATGGGCATCTGAGATGAATACATACTTCTCAGAGAGAGAAATACAAATGGCAAATAAATACATGGAAAAATGTTCAACATCAATGGTCATTTGGGAAATGCAAATTAAAGCAACACTGAGATTCCATCTCACTTCAGAAAGAATGGCCAAGATAAAAAAAAATCAATCAATAACAAATCCTGGAGGGGCTGTGGGGAAAAACTCTTCTCCACTGTTGGTGGGAGTATAGACTGGTGCAACCACTGTGGAAATCAGTGTGGAGATTCCTCAAGAAGCTAGGATTAGAGATCTGATTTGACCCAGCTCTCCCACTTCAGGGCATTTTCTCAGAAGAACTGAAAACATAATACCATAGTGATATTTGGGCACCTTGGTTTATAGCAACCCAATTTTTAATAGCCAGATCTTGGAAACAACCCAAGTGCCCATCAATCAAGGAGTGGATAAAAAGATGTGGTATTTTTATACAATGGAGTACTACTCAGCTATTAAGAAAGATTGCATCAATACTTTTATAACTAAATGGTCACGACTTGAGACCATACTCATAAGTGAAATAACTCAAACTCACATGTGTAAATATCGTATTGCCTTCCTAGTGTAAGAAACGGAAACAGTACATATGATCCAAAATGTACAATACATACTGTGTAAGGGTGAGAAACTGTTCAAAGAGCAAAAGTAATTGGGAAAGGGGAAAGGAGGAAAGAAGGAAGGGAAAAGAAAAAAGACATAAATTTGCATATATGTACATGTAGGATAGCTAAAATGACCATACTACTAAATGTACTAGTTATTGGAAAAGAAGAGTTAATACCCATATGATTAGACCAATTTTACATGTCTATATCTGTTAATCTAAACAACCCTTTTGAAGGTAACAATATGCAATATTGCAACTATTGTCAAATTCTTATCATTTTGTTTTGTAAACCTACAATGTTACTCTTGCGGATTTGTTGTTGTCATTTGTTTGTTTTCTTTGCTTTTTGTCTTTCTTTTCTGTGTCTTTTTTCTCTTAAACAAAAAAAAGTAATCAACCAATAACAAATAGTGTGGGGTAAAAGGAATCCTTGTCCACTGTTGGTTGGAGTGTAGACTGGTACCACCACGTAGAAATCAGTGTGGAGATTCCTCAAAAAACTAGGATTGGATGTCCCATTCGATCCAGCTATTTCCCTTCTGGATATTTTCCCACAAGAATTGAAAACATCACACCACAGCAGTATATGTGCACCCATGTTTATAATATCACAATTTGTAGTAACTAAATCTTGGAAACTACCCAAATGCCCATCAACTGCAGAATGGATAAAAAAGATGTGGTATTTTTATATAATGGAACATTATTCAGCTATAAAGAAGGGTAAAGTTGAGGTTTTATAGGTAAACGGGTGCAACTAGAGACCATACTCATAAGTGAAATAAATCAGACTTGCAGGTGCAGATATCGTATTGGCCCCCTAATATAAAAAACAAAAGAGTAAGTAAGATCCAAAATGTATAACAGATACAGTGAAAACAAAAGGGAAAGCAAGTGCTCAAAAGGAAAGAACAACTGGGATAGGGAAAAGGAGAAAAGAAACAAGGGAGAAGATTATATATACACATATGTATACATATATATGTGTGTGTGTAAATGTATACAAGATACAAAACTATACTACTAATCTCTGTTCATCACAAAGGACAGTTTGTGTTTTCATTGTTTGATCATTTTTATGCATAAATTTTATAATCTGAACAACTACTTTAAGATAACAATATGCAAGATAATAACTAGTGTTAATTTCCTATTCCTTTTTTAAATTCTGTATAATTTTTTTCCTTTTTTGTTTTTAAAATAAAAAGTATGTTAAAAAAGCAAACCCACCAAAATAAAAAATCCAATCAAAAAAATGGGCAACCAAGATGAATAGACATTTCTCAGAAGAAGTACAAAGCCAATGAATACATGAAAATATATTCAGCATTTCTGATCATTCGACAAATGTAAATTAAAACAATACTGAGATGCCACCTTACTATAGAAAGAATGACTATTATCAAGAAATCAAATAATAACAAATGATAATACAGCTGCAGGGAAACAGCAACCCTTCTACACAATAGGTGGGAATTTAAACTAGTATGATCATTATGGATGTTCTTCAAAAAACTAAAAACAGAAATTCCATTTGACCCAGGCCTCTCCCTTCTAGGTATCTTCCCAAAAGAGATAAAAACATGACATTATAGTGACAGACAGATACTCATGTTTTATAGCAGCATAACTCATAATAGCTAAATTTTGGAAACAGCCTACATGTTCACCAACAGATGAATGGGTAAAGAAGATGTGGTATTTATGCAAAATGGAGTACGACTCTGCCATAAAGGATAAATTTGAGTCACTTGTAAGAAAATGAATGCATCTTGAGACGATAAAGTCAAATAAATCAGATACAAAAGTTTAAGTATCTCATGGTTGCCTTTACCAGGTGGTACACATTACCAACTTATTCAGCTCGTCTATGATATATTAATCAAGAAAGAAAACCCAAAAAACTGACTTATTACCAAGCCACTCCTTGGGTCCTAAAATTCACAGTCAATGTGCATTCTTCTCTCAGCTTTAGAGTCTTCTTATGTTTGTAATATTCACTATTTTTAGCTGTAGTGAGCAGTCAGAATAGGGAAAGGTGACTCTACCCTGCCCTCCTGCAGAAAGTCTCACAACTAAGTCTCAAGAAACTACAACTCATTAAATCATGGCATGGTATTAAAGAAAGTAAAATTTGGTGTGTCATTAAAAAATATCCACAATTATATAAGAATGGCTACTGAAATAATTTTTCTTTTCCAAGTACATATCTGTGTAAGGCCACAATTTTTCTCACATGTCAACCAAAAAAGCACAAAATTGAATGCAGAAGCTAACTTCAGAACTCAGATGTCTTCTGCAGAGCCAGACAATGATGAGATTAGCAAAGTAAATAAATAATCCTAGCTTTCTCACTATGATTTTGCTTTTAAAACAATCATTTTACCTTTTTTGTTTTATTTTAAAGAGAATTAAACTAAGCAAAATTAAACAGAATAAAGCCAATCAAAACAAAACAATGAAAGCAATACAGGACTTCAAAACAAAATAATAGGAAATTACCAATGACTACCATAATTCCTCTTGTTAATCTTCAAAATAGCTGCCCATACCATCAGACATAAGCACAAAAAATTAATCAAACAATACAAGAACTAAGTTGTTTCTTTACTTCAGTTGTTATCGTTTCAGAAATTTCAGGTGTATGATCTCTAATTTCTACTATGTCTGGGTCTCATGAACTTGTTCTGCTGGAGATCTGAGATTGTATTTTGCTCCTCTTGACATTTTCCTGTGTTCCTGCAAATCAGCCCATTGCTGCATCCTGGGTCAGCTGCCAGTTCCTCAGTATAGTGGATTGGACTAGGGTCCTCTGATCCAGGGTTTCTGGAGTGGTGGAGAGACATGGGGTGGTGGTTCACTGATGCTCCCCCAATGGTGGAGGGGCCTCGGGGCATGGCTTCTTCCACACTGGGATCACTGGATCTCTGGGCTGCTGATTCATAGCCTCAGGTTGTGGCTTCTCCCTGTTAACTGCATTTGTTTACAGGTTTGCTTCGGCTCCAATATTTCTTTGCTGATTTTCCATCTAGTTGATCTGTCTTTCTGTGACAATGGGGTATTGAGCTCTCCCATTACAACTGTGCTACTGCTCATTTGATTTTCCATGTCGACCAATAACTGACCTACATAATTGGGTGCTCCTGTATTAGGTGCATACATATTTATGATTGTTATGGGATTTTGTGCTGTCTCCAGTTTTCTCACTGGTCCCAATCAATCTTGTGTTATTCTTCTTTGCCTCATCTTGTAGCCAGTGAATTGATTTCTCATGGTCTCTTGCTATTTCTGAGATATCTTTCTTTTCAAGATCACTAGCTGCAATGCTGTCTTCAAGATCTAAAATTCTATCCTTCATTTGATCTGTTGCATATAGTTTCAATGGAGGTTTGAATCTCCTGGATCTCCGTTTGGATCTGTTTCATGGATTCCATTTCTGTCTCTGTCTCTCTCTCTCTCCTTTTTTTTTTTTTTGTGTGTGTGTGTGTGTGTGGCACCCGGGATCAAATTCACAACATTGTGCCTGCCAGACAGGTGCTTAAGCCACTGAGCCAAACTCCCAGCCCTAGTTTTTTGAGACAGGGTCGCACTATATAGCTCAGGCCAGTCTTGTGCTTGCATTGTAGCTCAAGCCAGCCTTGAACTCACAACGCTCCTCTTACCTCAGCCTCCCGAGTGCTGGGATTAAAGGTGTGCACCACCACACCTGGCTTCCATTTCTCTTACGTTGAGCATTTTTTGTTTGCCATCTTTTTCTAAGATCATCTATTCTTCTATTTGTGTCTTCTCTAATACCTTTGATTTTTAGTTTCTTTTCTTTTTGTACCTGAGAGATCATTGTCTGTATAGCCTTTATCACTTGCTTTTTCACTTCTATTGTTATCATTTCAGAGAGTTCCAGTGTTTGACTTCCAACTTCATCTATCTTGTTAAGTTCCAGAACTGTCTTGGGTGGGGTGGAGGTCTGGGGCCACACCCCGCCTCTGCATCCTGCCATTCTCCACATTCTCTTTTTCCTTTTGTCATCTATGTTTATGCCTGCCAACCTCCAATGATATATAGCTCTACCACTAGCATTAGGGCCTCTCTCAAGGAGGAAAGGAGATGTCCATTCCTCAGAGACATCCTCCACATGCATTTGGTTCTTTACAGCTATCCCAAAGACCCACCTTCCTCTGGTATTTACAGTTCTAAGATGATGTCCATGTTACATCCCACAGATGTGCTGGGTATAGAGTCAATTCTGGCTCTCGATGTGGTGGCTGGGACTGGTCTTCTGTCGGTGGAGTTCTCCAGAGTCCAACTGCTGGCTCCTCACTGCTGCTTTAGATGCTTCCACATTACTGACCTCGCTGATTACTTTGCCCTCCAAAGCTGTGCCTGCATCTGTGTATGGGCTGTTGTCCTGGGTCTTGGGGTTCCTCTCAGTCTTACACTCTTCCAGGCAGCCCCACTGTCCAGGGAGTAATGGATTAGGCCCAGAGTTCAAACTCACTGTCTTCCAGCTGGCCCCCACCATCTGGGATGTAATGGAGGGGAGCAGATTATGAACTCAGTATCTTCCATCCAGCCCCATCATCAGGAACATAATGGAGGGGCACAGAGCACAAACTCACTGTCTTCCAGCTATCCTGCCCTCTGGGATGCAATGGAGTGGTAGAGATCATGAACTCCCTGTCTTCCAGTCAGCCTGCCCTCTGGGATGCAATGGAGGAGCCCTAGGTCGTGAACTCTCTTCCAGCTGGCCCCACCATCAGGGATGCAATAGAGGAACACAGAGCACAAACTCACTTTCTTCCAGTCAGCTCACCCTCTGGGATGCAATGCTAAAGTGACTTATGAGTAAGGCACCTTGTTACCGAAAATGGCTATGATGTGGCTTCAGGGTCTCCCGGAGTCCTTCCCATGCAGCACGCAGCCAGTAGAAGTCACAGAAGGTGGCCTAGCAAGTTGGAGGGCTCTCAGCAGTTCCCTAAAGACACATGCTTTCATGCCATGACACCAGAGGAACCCAACACAATCATTTTTCATACATTACCGATGTAACATATATGACTTTATTATTCCTATTTTAACCAACACTTTAGCATTTTCTGTTTTAATTTCTAACATTGTAAATGTCAGTAGATATAGTTCACATAAACAATTACTGGTGTCCTCAGTAATCTTTACAAGTGTTAAACCAAAAAGCTTGAGAACCTGTGAGGTGAAGAAATCTAATATGAAAGAAAGTTCATACTTCCTGTCCCAAGAGTTCCAGGTGTGGGTTGTGAAAACGCCATCTAGGTCTCTGTGCTGTTTCAGGGGGCAGTCTTGATGGTTCTGGAGGAACACGGATACTTTCTTGGTTTTCATCCATAACAGGAATTCCACACAGTATTCTACAATGTGACAAAAGCAATACATTTGTTTTTGAAGTCATTGATAAAGCAAAAAGTACTTGCTCTCTCTTTGTACCTCTGTTGAAACAAGCACTCACCTCTGACATCTGCATTAAGCAAAGGTTGTAAAGAAGTCAAATAATCCAAAATGATAAATAATCCAAGAATAATTTATGTTTGGTTCTGAAGATATTTTAAAAGTAACCTCTATGATGGCTTACTTTCATTATGCTCGAATAGGAAGTTTACCTTAAGAAAGCCTAATTTAAAAAAAAAAGAAAAGGAAAGAAAAAAAAAGGAAAGCCTAATTACAAAAGAGATTAAAATTTCTCTATCCTCTGATTTCTAACCCACTCCCTGGTCCAAGAACACAGCAAAAGTTTCATTTCTTTTGTGGTATGTGAAGGTGGGGGTTGCTGGGGGTTGAATTCAGCGATGCTCTACCATTGAGCCACACCCCCAGCCCTTTTTATTTCATTTTAAGACAAGGTCTCCCTAAATTGCCCAGGCTGGCCTCAAACTTGTAATCCTTCTGCCTCAGTCTCCCATGTAGTTGGAGCTACAGGAATGCACCATCGTGCCCGGTTCAAAAGTTCCATTTCTTAGATTGGAGCAGAGACCCACCCTAAATAAAATGCCCTCCTCACATTATAGTTTTCCCTTCTTGATTCGTATCTTGCTTGGATAAGCAAAAAACTGTTTTGACATAAACTCTTTCCTTGGCAGGTACAAGCTGCATATACCTAAGAATGTATTAAGAGACACAAAAATCACAAAAAGCCTTAATTTGGCCAAGGAGAAGTAATAAACCAAAATTTGAAGGCTGAAAGTACTATTAATGTTTGACCTACAAACTGCTTGAAAACACATCAATTTCTGTATTGCAAAACCTATGGCAAAATGAAAACAAAATAAATATACAGTAGACTTATAGTTCTGTCAATTTCACATGGAAGCATTTAGACCTATTGGTCCCTCTAACTTTTTCATATATATGAATAGCTTTATAAGCCACTGACTGCGAAAACAAAGAGTACACAAATACAATTGATTTATTTTTTACAATATTCAGAAACTCCTAAAGCCCATCCTATCAACTCTTAGGAAACAGATCCATGCACAGTCAAGTTAATAGAGATAGGATTTGGCTAAAGTACACTCACAAAAATAAGCATCCTATCTCACCTTGCCTAATTAAACTTCTAAACTCAAAGAGAAGTTAAACACACTGCCACCGAACACCCACTCTGTGCTCCTCCTAACATGCTTTCCTGAACAGCCAAGATCAGAGGTTAAAAACTGTCTTGCAGCCCATGTTCTAGAAATGATTTGGGATTAACTGCCCAGATGCACACACACAAAATTTAGAAGGCAAAAGGTTCTGATGCTTCTGTTGGCAGGTGCAGTCGGAGCTCTTCTGCAGCAGTGTTCCAGTTACTTTCTTTGTGGGTTGTCGTTTTCATTTTACCAGTGAGCATACTAGACAGACATAGTGTGGTTTCAGAGTCAAAAGCTGTGACAGCAGAAGCCACTCGGTGTCAGCAAAAGTGGTATGCTGTCAGTATGGGCTTTCAACTCCCCTGCCTTTCCAACTGCCAGAAGGAAAAATTTCCTTGGCAAACAAACATCCTGCTGGTTCAGAGTGACTCACAGTCACTTTTCCATTGATACTGCGCTGCCATTACTCAATCTCTTTTAGCTTCAAACAGCTAAGGATGTTTTCATTTTCTGCAACTGAATCTTGACCGATATATCCAGAAAAACAGAACAGGGTTAGAACTACAACAAAAGTTCCAGAGTGTGGAGACATCAAGATCAATAAAGTAGGTCTTAGATTGGGTTGTGGGGACAGGATGGCAGTGGTGAGGAGCAGCCTGACCTAAGAAGCTACCCTGAAGGACTGTTGCACTATTTGGCTATAAGCCAAAAACAGGGAACCAAAAATCCTTTACATTTTTTCCATTGTCTCTCACACTCAAAAGCATAAATAGAAATTTTGACTGGTCATAAAGAAAGTGGACATTCTGGAAGTCATTGGACATTCTGGAGTGCATAGTTCTGGCAGACACCGATGGGGGAGCACAGAGGAAAGACCACCTGAGGTTTGCCACACTTTCTGTATGACAAAGATGAATCACTTACCTGGAAACTTCTCTCTGTATTTCCCCTGCTTCATTCCTTCTTTCTCAAGAAAAGAAGTCACAACTCCTAAGTGACTCAGACTGAAAAATCTCTCCATGCCCACCCTCACCCCCACCTCTGACCATAATCCTGCATTCTGTTCGTTCTCCCTCCAGTGTCTCTCCTCTCCATCGCATCTGCTCTCAACAGACTCCTGTGAAATGATCTTTGCTGCTTCCTTATCTTTAGACTTTCTCTCCAGCAATTCATTCCACATACTCCTGCCAGAGTTATGATTAGTTACCCCTTCTCCAAACACTTTAATGACTACATGCATATTACCCAAGCTCCTGAGCTCACCAGTGAGGGTCTTCCACAGACCAGGCACCACAGATATCAAAAACCCTTCTCCCAAATCCCTACCAAACCTTTATTCGCTATCCAAAAGGTGCTCTAAGTGCTGCAATTACTACAGTGGCAATAGGAAAAATCAGACTTAATACATAGGATCTGCAAATGAGAAGGGCAGGGCTTTCAGATCTCAACTCTTCCAGACCATCACAAATATTCCTCTTCCAGGTCAAACTTCATCCCTGTCTTCCTTGTTATCCTGCTGTGTTTGATCTGTTCTTTCATAATATCATATATTTCTCTTTATTCTGAATAACTTTTTAAAAGTAGATTAGTGTTTGGTTTGGGGTAAAAAGTGATACTCATTTTCTGCCTCTAAAGGATATGAATACAGTAGACACTGAATAAGTATTCTAAGTACTAAATGTGGGCTGGACAAAAAGTCTTGGCCAAAGCCAGCCCCAGGCTCTGCCCTGGGAAATCGAGAATCTCAGGACAAAACACTGCAGTGGCTCTCGATGCATATTCCCGAACTAGCCACAGAAGCCTCACGTAAGAACATGTTCACAGTGCAGACCATGGGGCTGCATCATAGACAAAATGAATTAGAATCTCAGGAGGGGAGCCTAGCCATACCTGCTCTGAACCGGTCTGCAAGTGATTCCAAAGCACTCTGCAGTTCCAGAACCACCGATGTTCTACAGTCTTTCCTCAAGCGGCTTGATTGTAAGAATCTCCTCAACACCTGTCACATCTACAGCTTTCCAGATCCTTCCTTTAGAGTTTTTAATTCCATAGGTTTAGGCCACAGGGCCTAAGAATTAATATATTTGCCCAACACCCAAGATGGTTTTTATCTTCTGGAAAACTCAAAAAATCACAATTGTAAGGGAAAGGACAAGGCTTTGGGGGGAATGAGATGAACAGCCAGGTTTCAGCCCCTTTCTGGCCATGCACAGTGCCCTGTTGGTGCTGTTCTGAATATTATCTGTACCCACCAAACCCATGTTTAGAATTGGACCCCAAAGCAGTGGTGCTGGGAGGTGGGCCTTCTGGGAGGGTTGGCACCATAAGTGCGAAGTGCTCGTGAAAGGATCAACGCCTTTTTGGGTCAGCTATTCTGGGCATTTGTCCCCCTTTCCTGTCTTGCTCACAAGCCTCCTTGTCCTTCCACTTTCTTCCCTGGGCTGAAGCAGCATGGGACCCTCATCAGAGGCAGTTGCCCAATATTGGGCTTCCCTAGGACTGGGGATATAGCTCAGAAGCATAAGCACCTGCCTGGCAAGCGCAAGGTCATGAGTTCAATTCCCAGTACCAAAAAAAAAAAAAAAATCTTGGGCTTCCCTGCCTCCAGAACCATAAGCCAAAATAAACCTCTCCTCTGTATGAATTAACCAGACTCAGGTATTCTGTTACAGCAGGCAACAGACTAAGACAGTGGAGTAGGACACTTTCCCTGTTAAACATAGCTTCCTCACCTATGAATGGTGACACTGATTGGGTCTTCCAGAAACTAATTTTTAAAAATAATACATGAAGACCTTTACACAGAGAACATACTCAGTAAGCACATGATGTTATAATCATTATTGTCATCATCAAGGAGAGGGTTCATTGGAGAAAACAAGCCCGCCTCTCTGAGAGGGAAGTCTAAACTAAACCCCCTTCTAAGAGAACATTGGTCTTCCATGGGATCAGATATAAAGTGTATTTCCTATTGTAAGATGCTCTAAACTGTGAACCTTCTTAACATATCTCTGCACATATCTGTGAGTTATCCAAAGGTGACTGTGAGGTACATCCTGTGAAATAAGAAGAACCTTGGTATGACTCTAACAGAGTGGCTCTGAATCACCACTTCACTCACTTCCTTAAAAACATTTACCTTGCTCCTGGGGATATAAAGCCTGAGGAAGCTTCACAGATTGCAACTGACAGTCACTTTTAAGTAACTCACAGAAAATGAGTAGAGAGAAATTCTAAGAAAACTTACATATAAAAGTTTCAACAAAGTAATGCATGCAATTGACTGTTGTAGACTCCAGTTTTTAAAAATACCCATAGGAAACCAATAAGCTGATTTCACAAGCTGCTAAAGGGTTCAGAACTCACAATCTGAAAAACATTGACTTATGGAGAAATGTTGTCTAAAAAACAGTTTTTCCCTAGGTCTGGAAAAAAATTAGATTTGAAAATACTAATCTACAAATAATTTTCTTTAGCACCGCAAAATTTTTCTTTAAAATCTGAAGAGGCATATGAAAATTTTGTAAACTTTTAAAAAATTAGGGAATACCATTTCAATTAAGTGAGTCTATAGAAGAATACATGTTAACTATATAGAATTTTCTTTTCAAAATATGATTAGGAAGGGGAAAATCGTATTTTTAAAGTCATTGTAACTTCATTGCTACATGCAAACAGTGACATCTGGTGGAATGTCATTGTTTTACTTTTTAAAAAATCCAACTTTTATATATTGGAGTTATGGAAACACACAAACTTGCAAATAATTACTTGCGTTGGTTTTTCTATATAAAATAAAATGTACTAATCTAATATCTTATCAAATATTGATAAGGCATACTGAAGTGGTTTTTTGTCACCCAGGCCGATATATTTAAAATCTTGCTAAGGCATATGGATGGGGCTATGTTCAAAGTGATTATTAAAAAAAAAAATACAATGGATTCTAGTTTTAACTGCCACAACCGTGATTTGGGTGTCTCAGCCTTCTCATCCATTATGTTAGAAGTTTTGGGTAGGAGAATGTTAAGGTATCTTATGGCTCTGATATATGTACTTCTGTGATACATATCTCCAGCTGGACTTCAAACAGATACTAAGTCTCATGCTCTTTGTTTTAACATCTTAGGTCACTACCTATATTATATAGTGAGGAACAAGGCCATGTAATGGCTGAGAATGGGACCACGACTACCCTGACCACCAAGAAATGGCAGACAATGTGGGAAATGGGGAATGAAAGGAAGATTGGTCCCTAATATGCACATTTGGAGAAATAAAACCAGAAGATGGAGCACAATATTATAAATGAAATATGACAGACTATAGGTGATAATGTCCTACAAGTGGCATCACCAAGGTTCAGCATAACACAACTACACATTTTCTTGGGGAGCAGTGGGCAGGGGGGAATACAAGATCAGGCAATATTCAGAGGGCCCATAGTTACATAATAATATCAGGAGAGCCTCCCACAGTTAGCAAGATCCCACCCCTAGCCTAGACTCAGAAACAGGATTTTTAGTGTTCAGTGAGGGAATAAACTATAGAAGGATAGAATCCCCACTACAGTTTAGGCAGAAGCTGTGCTTCCAAATCTGGGTCATAATGGAGCAAATACAAACTACCAAGAATGAATGAAATAATGTTTCCCTTTATGTAAGGAGGGCTCCTCAGTTCTTAGGTCAGTATTAAAAACAGGCTGAGAATGACTATCAGGACAAGGCATAAGGAGAAAAAATAGGATCTTTCACAAATTTATAAAGCAAAGAGGTATAATAGAAACCACATTTAGAATCAGAACAATCTGAGTAAAAATCCTAGGTTTTACCAGTTACGTAAACATGGACTAGTCCCTTAATTGCTATGCTGTATTTTGTTCATTTGAAAAAAGGAAATTATTTATCTACTACAAAGAGTTACTGTTAAAACAACATGAAACAAATGTAGTGAGCCTCTGTGAATTTTCTGTTATATAATTTCATATTTTCTTATCAAGTATCACTATTTGGTGTGTTTGGATAAAATCTCTCAAATAGATATACTATTGATTTATAAGATTTAAGTAGTAGAGATAGTCAAAATAATTACTAATGATTTTGCCTTTATATTTTAAAATATATATTATTAGAAGAAATATAAACTGTCAAAGTTAACATCTATAATGTCATTCTTGTAAAGCACACACTATATTCGTAATAGCTCTGTGTGTGCAGAGAAAAGCCTATAACAATCTTTACCATATTAAAAAATCCAGTAAGAAAAGATTATCCTTCGGATAACAGTTGTAACAAATACAGAGAAAAATTGTTGAAGCAAAATTCTCAAATTCTGCCCCATCTACCTGAAACACCTTCAGTGATTTCAAATGATTGAACTGCTGATATAAACTTGTATCGCTGGTTCTCCTACTTTATGTCTAAAAGCAGTATTCTAATGACTACAAAATGAACAGACAAAGCATGGGAAGGAAACCTATGCTATACTAACTCTGGGTAACCAAGAGTGACCTATCTTCATTCAAAGATGAGTAGTACACAGAAAAATCCAATAGTCTGCAAAGACAGTCTGAAAAGAGTAAGAAATAACATACATGAAGGAAGTCTTTTTGATAAAGATTTAGGAAAAACCAAAGAATTTTACAAAAGTTCTTCTTTGCAGTCTAAAGGGAAATTTTTAAATGTTTTGATGCAATAAATAAAAGTTCAGATAAAACTACAAAGACTTAGACTTTTATTAAGAAACTATGGAATTAAGGAAAGGAAGGAAAAAGTACCACATTAGTATTAAAATGGCAATAAATATTGTGATTCTTAAAATTTACAACTGAAGAAATAAAGCTTATTCTTGTTTGTACAAGAAATTACAGATGGATCAATTAGTTTTCAAACAAAGTCAGAAAATCACTAGAAGAAAATATGACAATACATTTAAATTTAAGTTTAGAAATGGCCTATTGTGGGTTGGGGATATAGCTCAGCTGAACAGCACCTGCCTGACAGGCATGAGGTCCTGAGTTAGATTCCGGGTAACAAAAAAATACATAAAATAAAATAAAAGCGTTAGAATGGCCAAGGTGAAAATTTGTAAGATAAGTAGTTGCTACTCTTACTACACAAAAATTAAAACTTTTGTGTAACATAAAACAACATAAACAAAGTTGAAAAGCCAACAAAGTGAAATCCATCCACAGTATACATGTAAAATAATTAAAATGTTTAGTATAAGAAGATCATTTAAAAAACTGTAGGAAAGAGATGAATAATATTCCGCAGGGGATGAGCAGGTAATTCTTAAGATGAGAAAAACAAATTGACGAAAATATTTAAAACTTTCCCAGTTTATCAGAAACAAACGAAAGATATTTTTCCTCACCAGATTAGACAAAAAAATTCACAATAATTAATAGTTAATTTGAAGAGTACAAGAAAACAATATATGATAGATTGTTATAAAGCATCACTGCTGCTTGGTTAGTGGACATCATGAAATAATTTAAATGTTCACACATAAGCCTGAGTGAAAAAGTAGAGCTACAGAATGCCACGTGTGTAATAAACAGGTATACTTACAACTGTCCAGAAGGCTGACCGCCAAGCTAACATTAACATAAATGTTTTAATGGTTGTGAAATGAACATCAACTTTAAAATGGCAAATCTAAAATTGTATACCAGGAATTCTAATGTCTATAAACATCTTGATACAACACAAAAATCATCCTAAAGTAAAATTTTTCAATATGAAATATATAGTTCTCATCAAAATTAGTATTTAACAAAATAAATGTAATTTAAAAGAACACTTTTCTATTTCAAATTAACTTAAGTACATTCCCTTATCATTCCACTAAAATAACCTTGGTGTTGGTCACAAATAATAATTACTATATGTAGAAATATAAAAGCATTATAATTATATAACCAAAGTATTATTATGTTTTCAAGTTAACTGTGCATTGCACAGAAAATGCAAAAACCACCAAATTGAAAGGGTATTCATTTTTTGTTTACAATTACCTTTCTTTGGAATACTTATTAATGCAGAGCAAATTATACATTTGTCTGAACTCATAGGCTCAGCAGACAGATATATTTTGAAAAGGTTAAGCTATGTTTAGCCAGGTAATCCTCAAGAGATGGATGCTAGAGAATTAAATATTCAGTGCTTAAATTAACTTCTTATTTGGTACTTAGGAACAAATTGCCAAGAATTATCATTATCAAATAGAGCATTTATTGATTCTCTGGGAAAAATAAAGTGAGGTCTATGTGAAGAAAAAAGAATTTTTAGAACTGGAAAGAAGCCAGCATTTTTAACAGTTTGGATGAACAGCAGAAGCTGTTAAGTCCTCAAAATGATTCTTGGTGGCACAGTGTTCATGGACACGACTCAAAACTGGACAGTTCTGGTCATTTGTTTCAAAAGGATAATAAAAAATTTTAAAACTTGTACAGTTTCATGACTACTAGATAATGTTTATATCTTTACTTTCTACTCCAACCTTCAGCCCTTCAAAGGACAAGTATTGTGCTGAACTTTTTACCCAGGATGCCAAAACACTTCTTAAATTTCCAAAACTCTTAGCACATTTTTTTTTAATTAGTGAACACTGACTTGACAAGTAAAAACTAAAAGACTTTAGACATATAAAATTATGATTGATACATGAATCCAAAACATATATTTTTGGGTAAATAAAAAATAAATACAATGATGACATTTTACAGATTCAAGCTGAAACTTGTGACTACCAGACACAAGGAAAATAGGTCACTTCAAATCATAAAAAGAATGCAAAAGAGTTCCACTTTCCGCTGAAACCATGCAAAAACTTTATTTTTTAGCAAATGGGTTTAGAATAGACCACAAAAAGTATAAATAAGTCACTAATTATTTTGTGATAGAGTGATTAAAATACTATTCTTCGCTGGGCATGGTGGCACACACATGTAATCTAGCACTCAAGAGGCTGAGGCAGGAGGATCGCTCCAAGTTTGAGGTCAGCCTGGGCTACAAAGTAAGTTCAAGGCCAGTCTGAACTGCGCAGCAAAACTCTTTCTTAAAAAAACAATAACTAAATAAATAAATAAATAAATAAATAAATATTATTCTCAGATGCTTCACCAGCACACAAACTAAAATGTTATTCTCAGATATTTAGAGGAGTAAAAATTTAGTACTGAAAAAGGTTCTATTAAACCTAATATTTAATATTTTTAATATGCCTGAAAAATGTGGTAGATGATTTTTTAGGATTCCTATCAGCTACAGAACTGTTCAAAGCAGGAGACTTATATATTCTTGATGAGCAAGTGATAGTGTCCCCACTGGGCTTTGTGAGTGGAAAGGAGAGATATTAAAGCTTATTACTTTTATGTAGGAAATACAGTACAAGCAGCAGAGGTACAGAATATCAAGAGTACTAAAATGCAATCAGGAGAGGTGGTTAGAGGGAGAAAATCTCACTTAAAAAGAAGATGCAAAAATGGTGAAGAAAATCTCAGAGAAACTTGGATTTTAATCACTATCCAGAAGTAAGAACTTAGGCAAGTTTTTGTGGCTATCATGAAGCCTAAATTTCTTCTTGAATAAAATGGAAATTATGGTTTCTTCCTTACAGCTGCAGATTTAAATAGAAAACATATGCAAAAGCACATGGCACGGTGCTCAGAATATTGCTTTTCAAAAAATTATAGCTCCCATCCCTTTTCCCTTCTCTTTTGACAATGTTGCACATTTTGTATTCTTCACAACATACTCTGCAGATTTAAAAGTTATGAACTCAAGAGGCAATGACCTTTGCATATGGTCCTGGCCCAAGCTTGTCCAGTGATGCGCTGAAATCTAACTCAAAAGATGGTTCGAGTTCCAAATCTGTGAATTTTTTCATTGTTTACATGGAGCTCAGTTGATTAACTTTTATGTCCCTCAATTTTCACATCAATTTTCCAGAGTTGTTATGGAGTACAAATGAGATAATCATGCAGCATTTTGGGGGAACTAGACAATGGCACTAAAGTTATCTTGTAATAGGTTATTGCCATGGTCTAAAGACAACATCCAAAGTTCATGTGCTGGGAGTTTAATTCCCAATGAAAGAGTGTTAAGAGATGAAATTTTGAACCGGTGATTGTAGTATGAAGGCTCTGCCCTTATGAAAGGTATAATACCACTATTCTAGGAGTGGGTTACTTATCCCAAGAGAGGTTCCTGATTTTTTTAAAAGGATGAGGACAATGAATTTACTCTTGTTCCTTCCATTCTTTTCTCACACACGCACTCTTACACTTTTGTTCTTTATTCTTCTGTCATAGAATGACACATGAAGGCCCTGACCAGATACCAGAACCTTGATGTTGGACTTCCCAGACTACAAAACTATTAGAGATAAATTCCTTTTCTTCATAAATTACCCTGTCTGAAGTATTCTGTGAAAGCAACACCAAGCATACTAAGACAGGTATGATTCTTGTCAATACTGTCCAAAATGGAGATACTGACTCTGTCTGGATACATACTAGGAAAGCCACAGAAAAGAACAAAAACAACTCCTTAGTGTCTCAGAATCGAATCAGATCTTTAAAATCTGAACCTCAAAGACAGAATTTCTTTGACAGTTGAAACCTAGTTTAAAACAAAATACCAAAGAATTCTTACCTCTCTCTTTGTGTATCTGCAAAGTGATCACCTAGGAAAGATGGTCCAAAGACTCCCAGCGGGGCGTTGTGGCCTTTCTTGTCAGCAGTATGGTACATGCGAGAGGCCAGATGCAAGTCAAGTGGCAGCTGCTGGGCTGGGGTGGCGGTGCACAGATGGTGAAGGTGAGGAGTGGCGTGGGCCTGTGGGATTCTGCAACAAGGAAAAGGATGTGAGCTGCTTCTACCACTATGTAGTCTTCAAATATGAAATACATTTATATTGACAGTTTAGCTCAGGTTCTAAAAATGATACCTAAGTGTAGGCGATCAGATATAAAATTATAAAAATAATTTATGACAAGTTTAATATTACCGTCTCAGGCCATCAGAGCTTCAAACTCATATTCAACTGCTTGCAGAATATCTCAACCTATGAGTCTTACAGATATATCAAGATCAAAAGGTATCTAAAAGCAAACTTATCATCTCATTCCTAGTCTCTTCTCCCCTGAATTCTATAACTCTGCCCAACACCACCATATCCAGCCATCATATATTCCTTCTTTCTACTACACTAAAATACAACTGTCCTTTAAAGAAATAAAACATATATAATACATTATCTATTCACTTACTAGCAAAGGAGGAGCCCTGTGTCTAAGTCAGTATGGCAAATCTCCCTTTCACTTTTCCAGAACTTCCATTTCCTGGTTTCCCAAAATAGGAAAGAGGCATGGTGATCTGCTTTCCTAATGCCCTAAGCCATTCGCCATCTAATCAAAAAATATTGATTAAGCAATGCAATGTGCCAGGCTCTGTGCTATATGCTTTGCACATATTCTTTCTAAAACTCACAATGAACCCACACTGGAAGTATATTATTCTTGTCTTGTAACAGGTTTATTTTGGATAGGTCACAAGGTAAGTGAGTGGCCACTGGGATCCAAACACAATGCTGGTAACTACATGTCAAATTTCTTTCATATTAAGCCTATTAACGACTCCCAAGTAGAGTAACTCTTCATCCAGTGCTACCCCACCTCAATTTTCCTTCTAAAGCTGTACATTTCCACTAACCAAATGACCTTTTCTTCATCAGCTTTAGATTCATATATTATGATCTCTAGTGACCTCCAAGCCATTACTGACAGTGTTCATGACTCTCCTCTAAACTGCTCTTTCTCCGTGAGCTTTTTACATCCTGACCCATCTCCGATTTCCATCCTCCTCTTGAAATCATCATAAATTCGACTTAGTCACTGGCCTTTCATCTTTAGCTTTCCAAACTTGGTATAGCTTTAAAGATGTGAACTTCTCTTTCAATACTGGAAAAATCATCTATGAATATTTCAGTTATCCCCTCTGTTCTGGGTGCCCCCAAATCTCAACTCTGCTATCATTACCTCCCTAGATTCTTCATCTTCAAAATCAAAATACCTTTGACTCCTCTGTCCTCCACTTGCACCTGCATATCCAGTGTAAAACAGATCCCTGCTCCGAACAGGATTGCTCAGTGGTCCTCCATCCTTACCGCCAACACCCCCATACAGGGTACTCCACACCTCAGATTGCACTGGCAATTGTTTGCTAGGTGGTTGGGCACCACACCCTCTGTGCCTTTTCTACAAAATCCCACCAGATCAGTTTTGTTGTTGTTGTTGTTGTTTTAGGACTGTTTTACTCAACAAGAAGGATTATTTGCTGGTTATGTGCATCTGTCTGACTTCTAACTTTCAAAGGTCTGAGTATTGAACCCTGACTGTAGCTCACTGGCTGAGTGCAGCTCTAGAGTCAGGATGCCAGTACTCAAAATTTTCAGTTGGTCAGAAGAAAGTTTTGATTTAAACAAGAAAAGTGAATCCATTTAGGACAATATGTCTCACACAGCTGATGTCAGTCATTGCCACTATTAACCGTTTCCAGGACAAACCACAGGATTAGATTTGTCAGTTCTTTAACTTGTGGGCAGAATTCTGTCTTCCCCTTGACCATTCCTGAACATCTGTGAACAGTATCTAGAAGACAGACTTTCTACAAAGGTTTTTTTTTCTTTTTTTCCATTTTTAAATTTTTTTGTTACCCCGTTTTACAAATGTCTATTTTTATGCACTGCCCTACTCTTATGCCCTCATTTTGACCATTTATCTAGTGTGTCAGCACTGGGCTGTCTACTGATGCTTCCATGTGTCTGGGATACCTCAGCCGTAGTAAGCACAGTATAAAGAATATAGACTTTGGAGTTGGCTGAGACTGAAACAGAATCTCAGTTCTATTACCTACAAACTGTATTATCAGCTTCACTGAAAGACTTCAAAAACTTACAATAAAAACTCATAGGTCTTACCTTTGTAAGAATTTATTTTAAAATTACAAATATATCATTCCTAGTCTGTGATAGTCTCTCAAGAAATGCTGGTTTATTTTTACCATGGTTATTAATTTTCACTGCACAGCACCTAACCTATCACTAGACATAGTATGTGCATTAGGCAGCCACTAACAGAAAATGGTTTATGACATTTCCAGACAGCACAGGGCCTACTAAGAATATAACAGGAATTTTGGAAATGTCCCTGCGTGGGGGAAGAAAGAAGAGATAAATGAAAAGCATTTGGAAACACCTGAAAAAAAAAGACATAACTAGCCAAATAAACTGGGTTGTTCAAGAAGCCAGGGCTTCAGGCACTTTGGGTTCCTATGAAAAAGCTCTCAAAAGAGGGAGAGAGGACAAAAAGGTAAGCTCCAACGTCAAGCACACTTGTACCATTTTTCTGCCTCGGACAGGTCCTGACTAGTGGAATGTGCTGGAGATTACACTACTGATTTTTACTTTTTCTTTAGAAAGTACCACACCCAACTTAAATTCCTACATTCCCATTATAGTCTAATAACACAGATTAGCAAGTGAATCTCTCTTGGTCACTGAGCTAAATTACAATATGCTGCAATAGAGGACTGAATTCCCAAGAAAACAATTTAATTTGAGGGTTAGTCACTTAAGAAAAGTGTCAGATTAAAGAAAAGGTAGGAATGAAGACTTTCAGAAACACTTCTCCAAGGTTCTCTTTTAAAATATAAACTTTTAAAATAACAGAAGTTTTTTCTGCATCTCACTTTTGTTTCTCTCTAATGGAAATTTCTATTTTCAGCTTTCATGAATTAAAACAGCACTATATGTATCAATAAGATCTACAAATATTTTTGGCATGCTCAAGAAAAGCTCTGTGTTTTTATAGCACATTCTCCTTAAGCAGGACTATTTGTCATTCTTTGAAACACTAAGACATAAAAAAGAAAAGACTGACTCTGTGTGTGGCCATAGTACTTTGCTTAATGCACTAAATGCAAGGTTTTTTAGGGAAAAAAAATCAAGAAGTTTCTGCTTCATTGATAATCTGACAGTAACTATTTATTGAAGGTAAAATACTTGTTGTCTGCTGTCACTATTTGTTTTAATACATAATCTTGCTAACTTAATGAGCTTAAAGCAATGTAGATAAGCAATGGCATGTACAGGGTCACTTAAATGCCAATTTGACTGTTTCATAAACTTTGGAATTCTTTTCCCATGAGTCTGTTCTCAGCTACTAAATTGTGAGTAATATCCATTTACAGAGTTTAGGCTGGCCATTAAAAAAAAGGTCACTTCCATGTCCAACACAATTTTCAGTGCCCTAAGCAACAACAAAAGCTGATAATTAAAGGTTCTTTAAACCCCATAAAGAGTAAAGTGAAGACTAATCTAGAATATACCAACTCATTCAAATTTACTAGTGAAATAAGGAGAAAACTAGAGTTTGAACACAATGAATGCTATACGGTAAACGATAATCTAAATCGTATTTACATGCTATTGCCAAAATTGCAATTATATTCCTATGTAATAAGAAACTCCATTAAAAATATGGGTGGGGATAAAGCATGAAACAGTAGTAAAGAAAAATAAAGCCATCTAAACTGCCAAGTTAATTGGCCTATGGACATTTTGTGTTGGGTTATCATAACAAAATTAACTGATACAATAAGCAGTTGATATAAAATGGGCATTTCAGTGATCAAAAATATCAAATTTAACACACTAACAATTTCACTTAACCTTACAAACAGATGTTTTTATTCCTGCCATTGTTAATTTGTTAAATAAAATACACTGATCAAAAACATGAATAGAAAGAAGCATGAAGTATAGAGTATATACTCTGACTATAAGATCTGCCATTAGCTTTTCCTTTGAGAAGATTGAACTCAGATCTCATATATTTATTTCTAAAATATTTAGTTTTCCTTCTAAAACAAATGGATACTCATGTATCAGTGCTATTGACTGCTCTTCAAATAGTAAAATTTGTGAATTTAAGAAATTTTTTGTTTTTCTAGTTTATTGGTAGTTACTTTTTAAGTAGTTTTTGATCTACGTGGGATCTTAAAGACTTTTTTCGTCTCAGTGGTAGAGTTTCTGATTTACTCCTTCGTGTCCGCTTAACTTGTTTTCCTCTGATTTGCAAGAATTCTGATGATTGCACCTTTAAAAAAAATATAAAGTGTACTGTTAAGGGAAGTTGTAACATAAGACATAAATCTTTCTCTGATATTTCATGGCCCATCTCATATTTAAATTTGTGATTTCTGTGTGCATTTTGCAACTGAATATGAATCCTATTTCCCTCCAAATCCATTCCTACACTTTACATACATATTTTCATGGCAATGAAGATATTAGTACCATACTTACTTACAATACTTTTCATTTATTACATTAAATTACTAAGGAAATATAAGATTCTAACCTCCATAAATCTTTTTTTTTTTTTTTTTTTTTTTGCTTTCTAGTACAAGGGCTTGAACCCAGGGTTTCACACAAGCTAGGCAGAGTGTCTGTCTCCACTGAGCTATTTCCCCCAGTCCAATCCCATTTTCTTGATTGATGTTTTTAATAGAACTTACCCTTTGTTTGATATGTGGTTACAAGTACAAGTTAAAAAATAACTGTTATGCACTATTTTTATTATTATTACTATCATTTTGAGCAAAGTTTATCAACTTGTACATCTCACAGTTGTGTTGTTTTCTATTTCTACTGCTTAGCAAACATCAAATATAGTCTTTCTCATAAATAACTGTCTTCTAATCATTACAAGCTTTGGAAATACTGCTTCTAGGAAATTTTGCAGAATTAAGGTAATCATTCATGTAAGGATTTTTCTCCTGAGACTGCTTTTCATTTTGAGACTAGATCTAAGGAAGAAAGTAGAGAGATCTTATTTGGAAGAAGCATAGAGATATGGTTGAGTAAGTAGAAGATGGTTAGATAAAGGGAAGTTCCTGTAAATTAGGTGACGAATCTGGGGTTGGTTCTGTAGAAAGGGGAAAGTTATTGTAACTTCTTACATAAGGAAGTAATGAGGAATAATAAAAGTTTAAGAAGTACTAAATATTCCATTTCCGCCTCCAATTAATATTTGAATTTCCTCTGCAGTGTCTCCACCAAGTGGTCATTACCTGGCTTGAACACGGTCAGGTACATTAAAGGTCAGTCATTTTCTCTTTGAAACTCTTCCAGTTCTTAAGAGTTTTTGTTTGTTTCTTTGTTATTGAGTCTATTAATTTTTATCCACTAATCTCGGTTCGAACTTAGAAACTATACAGTCACCAATCCAGCCGTCTTCCACTGGACAGAAGGTCAAATATTTGAGCACAGTGGACTCCCCTGGGCCTGCTTTTCTGCTAGTTAAAAATCCTTCACACCTTCAACTCTACCTTGCATGATGTGATTTTGAAGATCTTTGATTTTTTATTTTGTTTTTGTTGTTGTTGTTCTTTGTTTTGTTTCCATTTGGTTTTGGGGTTTGGGTTTTTTGTTGTCATTTATTTTTGGGTTTTTTTTGTTTGGTAATGGGGATCAAACTCACAACCTTGTGCTTGCCAGGCAGGCGCTTATGCCGCTGAGCTAAATTCCCGGCTGATTTTTTATTTTGAATGCTCTCTTCCAAACAGTTTCTAAATTTTCAGAATTCTCCCCTGGGATTGGACACTCCCACCTGAACATAACATGCATTTGAGGTATGATATAATCAGATCAACCAGGAGAAAGATGATCCTTTCTTTCAGCATTTGTCAACCAATGAAAACTACAATTCCACTTGTCTTCCTATCACAAAATCATATTTTATATATATACATATACATATATATATAATATATATAATATATATATATATTTTTTTAACTCACATCCTGGCGGCTGCCAGACAGGCACTTAAGCCATTGAGCCAAACTCCCGGCCCTAGTTTTTTGAGGTAGGGTCGCACTATGTAGCTCAGGCCGGCCTTGGGCTCGCGTTGTAGCCCAAACCAGCCTTAAACTCACAACACTCCACCCACATCAGCCTCCCGAGTGCTGGGATTAAAGGCGTGCGTCACCACGTCCGGCTCATATTATATTTTAAAACAGTCTTTCACATTTGCTCTTGTTATATACTCTCATCCCATATCTACACACTTAGTTTATTGACACAAAGACAAAACTATATGTATATTTATTCTAATTAAATTTCATCTGAGGTCAAACCAACAGTACCTTACCCATCACATTCTAGATATCACCTGCAAATTCAATCAAAGACCGTCTTCTGTATTAACATCCAAATTACTGAGAAACATGTTGAACTGGGCCTAGCCTAATACCACCCCACCAGGGACTTGCATGCAGTAGTGGTCCATCCTTTGCATAACTAATTTCAAATTCATCTACAATCTACCTGACTAATCTACCTAACTACAATCTTGGCTGCAAAACTGTGAGGAGGCTTTTATGAGTGAATTGCTGAAGTTCGGAATAGTAATCACTCATGCCTAGGGAATGTTTTTATGTACCAAGTGTTGTTCTAAATTTGCTCTATTGTAGCACCTACATGTAATCCTCACACCAACAGTATGCAGTGGGCACTGTCATTATTCTCATTTAACAATGCAAGTAAGTAGTTCAGTAATTTACCCAAGATTGTGCTGGTAGTAAAGGACAGAGGGAGAATCCTCTCCATGGAAATGTGGGTCTAGAGTCTGTGACCTCCTTGTGTTACATTTATATTGAATGGCAGATCTAACACTTTTCTAATATTCAGTCTAGTAATTCTAAAAGAAGAAATGAGGTTGGTCTTCTATGGCTTGCCCTTGGGGAACCCCTGCTCCAAGTGATAAGTTCTTCCTTTCATAAAGGTCCAAGCACAATTCTTTTAGTAAGTCATTAATCTAGAGTTTTGCCCAACACCAGTGCATAGATAGATTGCCAAAACTCAAAACCCTTACCCTTAAAATATAAAAGTCAGATTTGTACTTGCCAGTCTCCAGACCTCTGGCTCCTCTCCCATCTGCTGATTAACTCTCAAAATCTTTTATATATCTTGGGGTTCAAGATTCAAATAAATCTTCTTTTCTCTCTAAAGATCACTTGCTTTCTCAGTTTAAGAAGCAAGGTATGAGTGTATCAGTTTTCTTTGTCTCTGACACATTTCTGTTTATTTAAAGCTTCAACCCTTTTTACAAAAATAAATCAAGGCAGCTCTGTCATCTGTTGTCATTACACTATTCATCCATAATGACAAAGTTTTTTTTTTCTTTTTTTCCCTCTCTTTGCTCCAAAACTAACAAGCAAATTGCTTTGCTTTGCTTTGCTTTTTTTTTTTTTTTTTTTTTTTTTTTTTTTTTTTTTTTTTTTTTTTTTTTTTTTCCCCCTTAACATTGTTTTCAAGCCTGAAACCATTCTGGATCTCAGCTAGTCACATGCCACTTTTACGCTTATCTGTAGATATTTTTAAACAAATTTATTTAAGTCAAAAGGGATTGGCTCAATTTAAAGTATTAAAACAATAGGGTGATTATGAGAATGTTGCAAAAATATTCGAAAATGATCATACAGTGAATCTGGGAAATATTTCACAATAGGAAAAGACTCAGAGGTTAGGATAAGCCTAATAGACCGAAATTGTAATAGCTTCAAAATTTACCCAGTCCCAATCCTGGGACTACAGTTCCTAATTGCTTTCAGATGGTACCTAAAAGGCTCCTGGTCAATTTCTAAATGATTCTAGATTCCTTTTTTCCTGGAAAAATCTGTCTTACCTTCCCAGAGCTGCAATTCAGGTTGAAACCAAAAGCCCTCAAGAAACACATGTGGCTCTCTTTTTCAAAAAACACAATTTGCATTTCTGAGGCCCCTTTTAAGGATAGAACACACACACACAAACACACCACCACCACCATCACCACCACCACCTTGGTCCTTGCCTTGGCCATTTCTGTATAGCTCTACATCCTCAACTCTCCCTAATGTTTCCAATGTTAACGGTTTTTCACCTTTATAGATATCCGCTTCAGTACTTTTGAGTCTCTTTTGAGCTGTCCATCTTCCATATGTTTAGTTGGTTCCTCTGCTGGATGCATTTCCAACGATTCCTGAAACTTAAATGCTACATCTTCTGCGTCTAAGGATGGCCAGTCTGATATACCCTCCTGTTCAATGTGGAAAATACTTGAGCCATCATCAGGAAGCTCCTCAGACATATTCTGTTGGAAAAAGTAAACAAAAAATGCTTTTTCATTGCTCCTCCCAACATCTTCAGTTGTACAATATTTTTTACTAGAAAATTAATATAAAAACGTACGTTTGAAATTGAGGTATAAAGTTTCCTCTCCAAATTTAGAAAAAAAAAATTCAAACTGGCTTAAGAAAATTACAAAGCCTGGCAAATTATTTTCCCTGGCCTTTGTCTCAGAAAATATACCCATCCACTATTGTTATGCACAAACTTTAACAAAATAAAAAGGCTTAGATATTCCCGTGATGCTGTCCAGCACACACAGGATCAAGCCAGTGTACACTCCACAAAAGGCACCACTGAACAGTTCTCATTGCATTATTGCACTTAGCTCCCAGATCAACCTTTGACCAAGGAAATATTTTTGTTGTGCAAGACGGGATAAGTGGATCAAGAAGTGTAAGCTTGCAAAGTGAAGCTTCATTCTTGAACTGTTTTTTGTTATCAAGCTACTGGCTGGTGCTATGGAAAGATTAAGAGATTTTTTTAACCAGATGGGACTGAGTTCAAGCCCAGGATCTGTCCATGAACGATACCTGTAACTTGATCAAGTTACTTCAACATTTTTAGCCTCACTTTCCTCATTAGTCCGAGAGGGTTAATAAAACCTTCTTCAGAAAATGTCGAAGTAGATATAGGGTAGCACAGGTAATGGACCTTGCTGCTACACTGTCTTCCTAAGATAAACTCAATCATTGTATGGCCCATAGCTTTGAGCATTGTCCTTCATTTCCTTTCTTCTAACCTTATCTGTCCCTAGCCTCCTCTCCACAGTGACACATACCACCTACCTAAATAGAAATTGAACAAAGAAAAGCTTGAGAAAAATGGCAGCCCTCCCGCTGCAGTTTCCTATCTTCAGAATGCTGCCTAGCCTCGCCTTCTCCACAAAGCCTTTTGTGATCAGCTCTTGTGAGCCCTGCCTCTGTGTTAGCATTATCACTCCATATTACAATTGCTTACACATTCATCATTGTAATACTAATTGCCGACAGACACGAGCACTACCTCATCTAGTTTTAATACTGAGCATAGCTCCATTAAGTAGGAACTGCTTGTAGCCCCACAGAGGGTCAGAGAAGTTATATAACTTGCCCAAGGTCATACTTTCAGTAAGTAGCAAAGTTCTGTTTTAGCCCAGACAAACTGACTCTGACCTGTACCTTCTACCTATTTGCCCTCCGCCAAAAGTAATTCATAAAATGAGGTCCACAAACTCCTCATAGTCCTCGAGAGCCTTTCAGTGGCCTGCAATGTCAAAAATATTTTCCTAACAATACTAAGATGTTATTTAACATTTTCCACTGTGTTGAAATTTGCACAGATTATAGAAAACACTGGTGGATAAAGTGATGAGCCAATACTTTTCCAATGATTGCTATATGAGGTTATTAAATCATTATGGAAAAGATTGGCTAAAACAGCAAGACAGATCAATGGATTTAAAATGATGATATGCAGTAAGTTCATTATCTGGTTTCTGATTCCATGTTGTAATTAATCTTTAAGAAAGTACTAGTTGTGAAATTTTGGTGCATTAAAAAAGAGGAGTATCCATAATTACATTTTAAAATATTAAAATATGCTTGTCTTTCCATTCTGTCTGAGACCACATTTACTTAACATACTTAATAGTCAAATTATATTAATATATTAAATAATAAAAGATCATATTGCAACAGATTGAAAGCAAATGTAGACATGACAATCCAGCTCTCTGTCAAACCAGACATTAGGTTTTCATAAAATATAAAGCTATCCTACTCTTCTCACTCAGTATTTTATGCCATAGGCTTATTATTGTTATTTTAGATGAGTGAATAAACATTTTCAATTTTCTCAGTACTCATTTCTAATAGGTAAATATCTGTTGATATAATTCACATAAACAAAAATTTTTGGGGGTCCTTAAAATTATTTCTGAGAGTTAACAGTCATCCCAAGACTAAAACATTTGAGTACTTCCAAAATTTAAAATTTGAGAACTCTTTAAAAAGAAAATTGTGGTCTGGGGATGAAACTTAGTGGTAGAATACTTGTCTAGCATGAATGAAGCCTTGGGCTTGATTCCTAGCAGCACAGAAAGACAGTGGGGAAGAGGAGAAAAAAAAGGAGAAGAAGGAGGGTGGTAAGGGAGGGAGGGAACCCTTGACATACTATAGATCTTCTGCAATTATTTATGAATACATAAATGAAAGGAAACTATTTCTGGCTTTTCTCGACTATGCAATTAATCTCTATTAGAGTATTCATTAAATAGTAGTATACTGCTTTGACTCTACATATATTGGTATGCTACCTAAATGAGTTCCATCAAGGCAAGAACTGCTTTTGTGATGTATTTGTATCAACAATCTCTTGTTGATACAAATACATCCAGTAGGAAAAGAAATAAATGAATTCCATTTTTTGTAAGTATAAGAGAAAAGCGCTCATCATGATGGCTCAAAAACTCATATTCAACATAGTGAATATTTGTTTAAAAACTATCCCATTAGCAATGCTCTTTAGAAAAAAAAAGTTGCATCAAAGAAGTTAAAAAGCTCTGACCTGGTGTCACAGAGATTGTCAGAACAGAGTCTGCCATGTTCGGAGGAAAGTGAGTCACAGAAAGCACAAGGCCCCCTGGGCTGGAGATATGCTGACCAGGGCTGTCCAGACAAATCATAGCCCAGGATCTACCAAGGAAACATCTGTATGTCAGACAGATATTTGAAGTTCTGCTATTGGACATAGAGTAGGTACCAAAAAAATGTGTCTACAATGAAAGATACCACAGAGGAGCCTTTCTACCACGACCTCAGATACTAAATTAAGAAATAGGTTCCATCTCAAGAAAAGGTGAGATTACTCAAAAAGACAGTGTCCAGGAAAGGTTCAACAACCTTGCAAATGTCAGTGCTAAGTGGATGGCTCCACAGAATTACAAAGAAATTGATATTTGTGTTTAAGTCTTAATTTTAAATATTCAAGATAATGTCTAAGCTAGGCACTTAACAGTTGGCCTTTTTCACAGTTTCCTTGCTCTTCACATAATGTAGTAAATGGTATTAAGTCATTTTTATTGTACTAATGACTAATTGATCTTTCATTTTTAGTTTAGAGGATTAGTGGTCAGAGGTTTTGCTATCTACCTGTAGATAGTGTCACCTGGAAGCAGGTATGTTAAAGATCGGTCTTAAAATCACAGTATGTGTGGCAAGGTTTCACAAAAGACTTATCCACAGAACATAGCTAAGTAGCTACTAGGCGAGGAAATTCAGGCGATGAGAATACAAAGCACCTCAAACTCTTACAGTTCTACTGTATGTGGTAATTGACATTATGGGATTGACAGTTATAATGTTCACTTTCTGAACATGATATGTAATACTAAAAGTGAAGAGGGATTTCAGTATTTATATAGATAGAGCCCTGTTTTCTAAAGGAACAAATTCTGTATTTAATGATACTAATTTTATGAGTCCTATGGAATGGAAGTGATCTCAATGCCATGTTTTTATGTAAATGTGAATTTTTATACAAAGGGCAATACTACCCATTCAAAGAAAATATTGTCCAAATTGCCTTGAACTTTCCAATTACTTTTGCCTATTATGCACAAAAAGGAAGCCTGCAACAAAGTTCTGTCACCAATTGCCCATGTTTCTCAAAAAAAAAAAAAAATGACCCCTTGTTTCTTTAATGTTTCTAACAACTATTCTAACTAAATGCAGATTGAAGTGTGGCTTTCACAGAAGCTAATAATTTTTAAGTAACTCTTGAGTTACTGACTAGATCTAAATGTCTCTAAACAGAAAAGCTGTTAAAATCTTTTCCTTCTGAAAAGTTTTGGACCTTAGCTCAGGTCTGTATTATTCACAGTGAACCAAAGTAGCCAGCATTCCCAACTTTGCTAAACACACCTCTAAAATAAATCAGAGGAAAAAATTTAAACTATATAAACATTCAAACAACAGAAAACAGACTACTACTTTAATATAGGCAAGGAGGTTTTTTGTTAAACACTTTACCATATTAGGATCCTCAACATTCATCTGTGAGACTTGCTCTCCTTCCATCTTCAGTGTTTCTGCTTGCACCTCACGCATTTTGACATACATTTTTCCCATTAAAGATATATCCTTGAAGGAAGAAAGGGAAACAAAATGATGCCAATTTAGAAATCATTGAGGTGCATTATTTAATATGGCAAAATTTGCCAGTTAATCAGTAAATGAAAAATACATAATAGAAATATAAACTAATCTTTAACACGCAATAAATGAGAAGTACAGAAAAAGGCACATTAAAACATTTTTATCTTCTTTCAGTTCCATGGCCTTTTAAATTATTCATTTCTACAGATACATTATTAAATTTAATAAGGCAGTTAACATAATATTACCTACCATCAAACACTGCCATTAAATTAGATACTATAAAACACTGCACAAGGGAGTTAAAAACAAAAATTCCATCTAATCAAGAACAAAAAAGAATACATAATGTTAATAAAACTTCACAGGATATTACTTCTAAGGTGGTTCTTACAATTACAAATGTCAGTTGCATTGATATACTGTCTCTTCATTTGAGGTGGCAAGAAAACAGCACATTACAATGATTAACAGTAATGGGGAGTAAAGAGAAACTGGTTCTCTCCAAACTATAAATCCATGGATCAGGCATCAACAGTCAAATTATTTTTCTTCCCTCCACCTTGGTTTTCTCATTCTTAAAAAGGGCATTCAGTTATATGACTTTTTAAGTCCCCTTTCTCCTCTAGCCTTTTAGTAATGTCTACAACAAAATCTGAATGTCTGCTATGCTTTAAGACCTTTTGAAAACTTTTTCTTTATTCAAAGATCTAGCTCAGACCACTGGTTTTTATTTCTAACCTCTTGTTAAAATAACTATAAATTGAACAAAACAAAAGAAACTCTTTTAGGATTGGACAACAGGCAGTGCAGGGCTACCATGACAGAGACAATCAAAGTAAACAAAATAAAAGCTACAATTACCTTCATATTTCTGCCTGACACAATTTCCAGACCATAATACAAAAGGGAAAACCCAAACAGAGCCCAGACATTTCACTAAGTTGAAGAGAGAAATCAGATAGTAAAACAAAGATGCTAGAACTTGTAAGGCACAGTACAGAGATGTATCATACACAGGAAGAGCTCCAGAAATCTGCACAGAGTGCTTGAGTCTTTAGTTAGGTACCAACCAGGTCATGTGATGGTGAAGCATAGTGGCTAAAGAAAAACTAATAAGGAGGCAAAGAATTCTACAAAGCAGCTTTAAGTCACAATACCCAGAGCTCACACAAGACTAGCAATTATTAGACCTCTCACCAGACATGCTGAATTCATAGTACATTCATTACAAATCCCAGATGGACCAGACATTAGTAGTTAACTGCCTTTTATAACTAACTACAATAATTTTAAAATGTAAAGTTTACAATGTCTAGCATCCAAAGTTATTAGTTGTACATAAAAGCATAATACATACTAGAGAACCAGATGAAATTAGCAGAAATGTACCCAATAATGATAAAGATGTAGGAATTAGGATGTAAGGGCATTAAACTTCTAATATAAATATTACAAATGTTTAAAGTAAAATAAAAAGTTAAGCATACTGAGGAGTAAATGTAAAATTTAAAAAAACAGAATCAAGCAGGATATGTATAGGTGAATAATACATTATTTGAAATAAAAATTTCACTGATTAAGAACAGCCAGACCTGCCCCTGCATGCCTGCCACCACTGGGACACTTGCATCCTTCAGATCACCAGCATGGGCAGGAGAAACACCCCGATAAACACTGTGTGCCTGCAGGCTGCCACTGGAGATGCTTGCTTCCCACAGGCAGCCTGCTCTGGCCAAAAATTGGCCAAGAGAATAAGACAAACCTGTCCTGTGCACCTGCCACCATCAGGGGAGTTCCAGGGTAGCTGTACAGGCTGAGAGAAGAAGCAGCCCCACCACCATACACCCATGGCCACTAGTGAAGCCTTGGTATAGCTGTGCAGGTCTGAAGAAGCCTGTCCCAAACCCCACTGCCTCCCTGGAAACCTGGGTGACTGGTCCATTCCTCTATATCATGGAGGGACAGCCAACACGGGAAGTGCCTGAGATTCCACAACTGGATTGTCAGGAGGAACCTAGGAAAATGTCAGAACAAAGGAGCAAAAGGCAATCTCAGATCTCTAGCCTAGGCAGAACAAGTCTGGGAGATACAGACATGGAAGAAACTGGAAGGCACACACCTAAAATCTCTGAGAAAGCATAGCAACTGAAGTAAAGAAAAAACTTCATGAGGCTGTAAAAGTAAACAGATCAGGAATAGTATCTTAGCTAAAAGAAGAAATCACAGCCGGGAGTGGTGGCGCACGCCTTTAATCCCAGCACTCGGGAGGCTGAGGTAGGAGGAGCATTGTGAGTTTGAGGCCGGCTTGGGCTACAACGTGAGTGCAACGCCAGCCCGAGCTACATAGTGTGACTCTGCCTCAAAAAAAAACTAGGGCCGGGAGTTCAGCTCAGTAGCTTAAGCGCCTGCCCTGGCAGGTGCAAGGTTGTGAGTTTGATCCCTGGTGCCGCAAAAAAAAAAAAAAAAAAATCACAAACATAATAAAAGAATTGATGAGTGTATCTAAAGATGACTTACATAAAAAGGAGCATACAAAAATGACAGAAACCTTCAATGAACAATATAGGAAGGAATTACAATGCATGAAACAGATTCAAATAGATATCCAGGAAATTAAAAACTTCATCAAAAGCTGGCAAAACTGCTTGAAAGAGAGTAAAGATAGACTTTCAGAGCTGGAAGACAGCATGGCAGCTAGCAATTGAGAAAGGAAAGATCTCTTAAAAATAACAAGGAACCAGGAAATAACAATTCAACAGCTGCAAGATGACACAAAGATAAATAATTTAAGATTGACAGGTGTAAGCCAAAAAGCATTGGTCAACACAAATGATGTGAAAAGACTATTTACAGAAATAATAGCAGAAAATTTCCCAAGCATGGGAAAAGAACCTGGCATACAAGTAGTGAGGCATACAGAACTCCAATTAGTCATAACCAAAATAACACTACACTCAGACATATAATAATCAAGATTCAAGAAATTCAGAACAAGAACAGAATTTTAAAGGCTGTTAGAGAAAAACAAATAGATGACCTATAAAGGAAAACCCATCAGAATCACAACACACTTGTCAACACAAACCATCAAGTCAAGAAGAGCTTGGAGTGAAGTGTTTCAAATCCTGAAAGGAAACAACTTCCAACTCAGATTGATGTATCCTGCAAAACTACCTTTGAAAATTAATGGAAAAATAAGATACTTCCAATAAAGAACAACTGAAGGAATTTATGACAACTAAACCAACCCTACAAAGAGCGCTGAAGAATATCCTACAGAGATAAAAATTACCACAGTTTCAGGAACAACAGCAAAGGGGGTTCACCAAACAGGGCAGGCAATTGAACAAAGGGGAAAATGGGGGATTAAGAGCAGGGGGATAGAATGGCATAGACAAGCCAATGCATGCCAGTTGTAACCATTAATGTAGCTGGCCTTAATTTACCAATAAAAAGAAAGTGGATAAAGAAACAAGAACCGGCTGGGTGTGGTGGCACACACCTGTAATCCTAGCACCTGGGAGGCTGAGGTAGGAGAAGTACTGCAAGTTCGAGACCAGCCAGGGCTATAACATGAGCTCAAGGTCAGCCTGAACTGCATAGCAAGACCCTGTCTGACTGCATTCCAGAGGCTCTGAACTCCTTGCAGCCAGACACAAGGTCTGGGTGGTGCCACACTCCAGGGTGTGCTCCGCCTAGCCACCTGGGTCCCAGAGGTTCTGACCCCCACCCAGTAAGGTAGAGGGTCCACCAACACACTCCAGGAGTGTGTCCTCACTAGCTGTGCAGAGGATCAAGTTCTACCCAGTCCAGTGTCCCAGTGCAATCCATCAGGGGAACAACTGGCCAGCCTCGCAGGACACAGAGCTACTGAGCCCAGCCCAGCCCAGAGCCCCAGAGCTGCTTATCAGGGAGTGGCCAGTGTAGCTGCAGGGCCTTAGAGAACTTGAGCTCTGCCAATCAGAGCACAAGGTGCGAGCTCCATTATTCAGGGGTGTGCCCACACTGCAGGTCCTAGAAGTTGGGAACCCAACCAACCAGGAGCAAGGCCCTGGCACTATATGCCTGGGACTCACCTGGGCTTGCCCTGTGCTCCAGAGGCTTTGAACTACTCCCAGCCAGAAGCAAGGTCCAGGTGGTGCCACACTCTGGGGTGCACTCCACCTAGCTGCCCAGGTCCCAAAGGTTTCAAACACCACCCAGCCAGCCTGAAGGTCCAGTGACACACCCCAGGGCTACATCTCTGCTAGACACCAGGGTAGGCAGGGTTCTGAATGCTACACAGCCAGGTTCTAGACCCTGGCAACAAGCTCCAGGGGTGTGACCCTGCTAGCTACAGGGAGGATACAAACTTTGGCCAGGTGGCCCATGATAAAGAACAACTGAAGTGTCCCAGTGAAACCCAACAAAGTACATTAGGGGAACACACGGCCAGGCTCACAGACCACAGAACACAATGACCCAACACCATAATCTGGGGGTAGGCCCCAGCTAGCCATGGGGATATTGGAGGATTGAAGGCCTAC
>RJWM01014948.1:0-49120 GCA_004363535.1 Dasyprocta punctata
AAGAAACTGAATATTCTTTCCCAGAGGTTGTCCTTAATTATGTGTTTGTCTAACCATAGCATCATGGTGTCATTTAACATGTTCCTCTATCCTTCATATTCCCTTTCCTAGGTTGACAAGGGGTTGGTTGCATCAGGTTTGAATTGGGCAGGTGGTACCATATCCTGGATGGGATGCTCTGTAGTCTGTCACATGTCACCAGGATACACATACAGGATGATTTTCCCATTTGGGGTTTTAAGATTACCTGGTGGGTTCCAGAGGTATCAGTCTGATGCATTTATTATAAAGTTCCCATCCAGGCATCATCTAAGGTATCGCTGGCCACTGAGGATTGTTCCTGGAACCATGATTTCATCCGGGGTTTGCTAATTCTGAAATTCCTTCTACTCTTATTAGCAATAATATGAAAAACAACTTCCCTTCATCAGATTTTTCTTACTCTGAAATACCCCAAAGAAAAATTAATACAAGTGCTCAATTCTTTTCTGTGCTTCACAGTTGACAAAAAAAAGTAGGTGTCTTTTCAAGATCCCTCTGAGAGAAATGCACATTACAGCCCCATTTCACAGAGAGAGAAACTGAGGCAGCTGGAAGTCACAGGATATCTCCAAGATCACACTGCTTTTGGGGACCAGAGCAGGGATTCAAATTTTGGTTGATTCATGCAGAAATTACATTTTTACTCAAGAAAATTTACTCCTGTTGACTAGAATTACCCCACAATGTGATTATTACCTTGCACCTGCACTACACTTTTTAAAATGTTCAATATTTTTAAAATATAGTGGCTACTATATTTTTTAAAAGATCATAAGTGTTGATGAGGATATGGAGAAATTGGAACTCTTGCGCACTACCGATGAAAATACAAAATGTCACCACCCCCGTGGAAAAGAGTATAGAGTTCCCTCAAAACACTGGAAATAGAGCTACTATACGATCCAGCCATCCTGCTTTTAGATATTTATCCAAGAGAGTTGAAATCAGGACCTTAATGTGCAGCCTCATTTACAATAGGCAAGATAGGAAAATGACCTCCACGTCCGCAAACAGAAAAACCGATAAAGAAAATGTGGAATACACAGACAATGGCATTTACTCAGACCTAAAAAAGAACATCCTACAGTATGTGATAACACTGATGAATGATGAAGACATTATGCTAAGGAAATAAACATGTCACGGAGACAAATACCGTAGGGGCCCACCTCCATGAAGCACCTAAAACAAACTCAGAAGCAAACAAGGAACGGTTTCTCAGGAACCGAGGGCTGCTAACAATTAGTAGCTAGGAAATTTCAGTGAGGCAAGATGAGTACATTCTAGAGACAACCATGCCATACTGTACTTAGATAGAAACACCATATTGCACTTAAAACTCTGCTAAGAGACTAGATCTTGTGTTGTGTTTTTGCCACAATAAAATTTTAAACCATAAAAGAAATATCCCTGTCACACGAAGGCTAACCTGAGTATAAGACTAATACAAAGAATTACTGTCTTTTCTATCAAGCTTTGGAAAATGTCAAGTGCATTGTTCCCAATATATTGAACCATCATGCTAATGAATTGGGAGAAGGTGTCAGTATTATCACGGTAAGAGGATGGCTTTTTCAGATGACATCTCATTAACTGGAGGGACATCAACAAACCACTCATAGGAAAGAAGCGTCCCTGGAAGTTGCTGAGGAAGATAAATAAGCCTGATGTTCCCACCCTAAATGCAGACATGTGGAGGCTGAGCAGGAGCGTGACACACACCCTCTTACACAAGCACCCACACACTCCAGGAGTGGCCACACACAGGAAATTAGAGTTTGCCACTGTCATTGAGAAGCTGAGCAAAAACTACTGTGAAAGGCTTGCGAGGAAGTCACTGGTTAGGCAGAGGTCCCGGGTGGCCTTTTCACGATTCTCGCGAGCGTTCCTGCTGTGCCTTGGGTGTTTTCATAGACAAATAATGAGAAAGGTGTGAGGAAGATGGGGAGACCCAGAGGTTCCCCCAAAGGTAAACGCTCGGAGGACTCTGTGGACTCAGGAGTCACAAAAGGGAGAGGTTGCTAAGAAAACAGTTTGGATACCTGAAGGCTATTTGATTTATATTTATTTGTCTTTCCCATGGTTTTTGAGGCCAGATCTTGACTTTATAGCTTCTTCTCTACTGGCTTCAAGGTCAAACTTAATCTCACTTCTGCGAGGAAATCATCATCCCTCCATCCAACAGCGAGTTCTTTATAGCTCAGTGAGTGACCTTGTTTCCATTTTTCTTTTTAGCACATAGATTTCTTCGTCCCTGGATCTTAGGGACTGGGGCTTTTATGGAAATGTAACCCACAAATCCGTGCCCCGGCCCCTTTCACACCTCCTAGGTTGGGATCTCTGGCGTCTGGCGTTGGAGCCTGGAGGTGAGCACATTTTACCTGTTCCCCCGGTAACTCAGGGGCGTCCTGGGGTGTGGGAAGGAACCAGTGGGGCTGATTCATCTTTTTTTATCTCCATTGTTCTAAGTAAATATTTACTATGCTAAATAGAACTGGATCTGACCAAGGGACAGCCGCGGTGACGCAGCCACCTTCACAGAGGAAGCCACAGCGTCTTTTAAACCTACCTGAGTTCCTCAGTGGGAAACTAGAACCTGAATTTAAAGACAAACAAAAATCCCATGGAAACTGTGAGTATTTTCACGTGAATTTCACTGTTGTGCACATGCATAGAGAAAACTGTGCAAAACATATGTCCATCCTGATGAGGTTTTCAGTATGAACACAGTCACAGAAGCAGTACAGGCCAAGAAGAAGAATGTGACAAACTCCAGAAGGTCCCTTCCTGCTCTTTGTGGAGAGCTGATAGCCTGATTTCCTGACCTCCTTTGAGAGAAGCTGGTAACCACATATTTGTTTTACTGGCTTTTTGCTCAGATATATTTTATCTATCTGCCTGCCTGCTGTGTCTATCTGTATGTTTATCTGCATGTCATTGTACCTCGTTTGTTTTCATTGCTATATAATATTCCATCATATGATTATAACAGATTTTGCCTATCCATGCTTCTATAGAAGGCAATTGGGGTTGTTTTCACCCTGGTCAGTGAGGCAGGAGCAGAACTACAGCTCTCATGCAAGCATTTGCTTATCTGTCTCTCCTGCTCTCTGTCTGTCTCTGTCTCTGTCTCTTTCTCTCTCACTCTCTTTCTCTCTGAACATATCCAAGCTAAGCTGCTAGAGGATGTAGACACGGAATAGGAAAACAGAGTCATCTAGGATGCATTCAGTTTATTACCTAGCTTCCAGCCATCCTGCCAGCACTACACACGTGTGCGAATGAACCCAGGTTAAGATTAACAGAGCCTAAGTCAGACCAGAGCTGCTCACCGAGCCCACAGGTTTATAGGAAATGAACAGTGCTTCTTTTTGAGCCACCAAGTGTTAATGTAGTTTGTTATGCAGCAATAGCTCACTGCCACACTGCCGAACAGATTTCCAAAATGTCACCTCAGGTGACACTCCACCAGTGTGGAGGCTCTGGAGTTCCACATCCTCATCAATACTTGCTATACATTAAACTATATTTTTGAAAAAAACACAGTGTTTGCTCTTATTTTCAACCTAAGGAGTATATAACAGTACCAAATTGTGGATTTAATTTGCATTTTCCTAATAATTAATGATATGTACCCATTCATATATTTATTAGCTAGTAGTATGCCCTCTTTTGTGATATATCAGTTTATGATTTTTGTCCATTAGATTAATTGCTTTTTAGCTAGTGATTGATAGGAATGAAGACACACAGCACAACACAGACATACTGGAGAAAAGTCCCTTTATAGGTATTGGATAGATCTCCTTTTCTGCTATCTGACTTTCCTTTTTACTCTCTTCATAGTGAATCAGTGAATAAAAATTCTTAATTTTTGTTGAACTCAATTTATACATTTTATCCTTTCTAATTAACTGCACTTCTTTCCCCGCCCTGAGGTCATGAAACTATTATCCTATTTTCTTTTAAGAGCTCTGTTGTTACACCTTCCACAGATCACTGCTTGCCAGGGATTGAGTTTCTAAATATGGGGTGAGGTAGGGGTTCAAGATCTGCCCTGGTCCCAAGTGAGTATCCAATGGTCCTGGGCATTTCTGAAAAGGGCAACAAGCTGGAGAGTTTCTCTCATGCAGCTCTCCCCAGAAGGCAGCACCGTGTCGTGGTGTCATGGGAAGAGTTCCCAGCTCGGCTCTGGACACGACTCTGTTACCAGCCCGCTGGCTCTGTGTCCTCAGACAGGTCACTACAGCTGCCTGTTTCCCCATATGTAAAATAAGAAGTGAGATTAGGTGATCTCCATCTTTCCTCCCAGAAACATGGGATCCAGCAGAAGTGACATCAGACTCCAGCTATGGCTTTATTAGTTTCGAGACCTCAGGGAAGTTATTCAACATATTCGCATTCCAATTTCCTTACACGTGAGAAGGGAACAATCACACCCATACATAGGGGTATTGGGAGACTAAGAAAAATGTACATGAACAGTCGTGCCTGCTATCGTCAATAGTCATGCTAGCGAAGAGAATTTGCTTTTATTTAATTTCAGTAAAAGCATAGTGGCTACCTTTAACTTAATTAGTAATATAAGTTTGCATATGAGTTGACTACTGTGATGAAAATCTTCATTTTGCCTCTTCTTCATTCCTAAGAGATGTTATTTTTTAAGGAAGTCTAAAAACAGAGAAGTTAAACAGATATAAAATCAGCTTATTCTCCATCATCCTTGATATCAAAAGTTTGTCCCAAACATTTGTACAGTGCAGGAAAAACCCTACAATGATACCCATCCATGGGGACTTAGGAAGTTTTCAGTCATTACATTTCTACACAGAGACTAACTTAGGACTTTTCTGATTTCCTAAAGTAGTTCTCGCCCATCCTTCTTATTTCATTGCCTTTCTTCTGGCAATTACAACTGCCTAGCATGTTTCCCTGCCTTTGTATTAATTACCTGTCTCCCTCCACTGGCATGCAGCCTCTATGGAAGCAAAAGTTTTCATTTACTATCTCTTTCCAGTGCCCAGAAGAATGACTGGTACTTCACATGCACTAAATACTGTCAAATGGTTCTAGGAGGAATAAGAACCACAAAACACATGTGTCACAAACAAGCAGCAATGACATTCAGGTAGGTCTGGGCTGTATTTAATAGGACATAGAAATCAGTAATGCAGTTCTGAGTACAATACTTCTGTCAATTCCAAACTCCAATTATTGTAGGTGTCCAGGAATAACATTACCACAAAAAAATATTAGCCCTGTTAATAATCGACACATTCTTCTTAAGTGCGCCTTTGGGAACTAAGAAAAGGAAATTGATATTTCCCACATACATATGCTGTCATTGTACTTTTTTTTTAAAAGAGAATTACTTAATAAATATAGTTACTGAAGGAGAAAATTTTCAAGAAAGCTGTTGTTCTTTTCCTTAATAAAAAGCAGGCACAGAAATCCTGTTTTTATTGTAAACAAATACTAAATTTTACATGTTGACTCTTAGAAAGTTGTTCAACTTTTCCTTTATCAAACTAGATTGTTAATTAAGATAGACTAAAACCCGGAAATGTGGAAGTCAGTCATTTAATTTCCTCACTTACTCAGAGCTGCTGAGAGTCATTTCCTGCAGGAATTCCATGACTGCCTACCAGCTGGTAACGAAATCATCGACACAGGCAGGGGCTGATACTTTGGATTCCAATTACATATTAGGTGTTTTTTTTTTTTAATGCTCATGATGGAACCAGATCAACTGAGAAACAAATGTAAATACCTTCTAGAATGCCACATCTGCATTGCTGCAAGAGGCAAATTGCTCTAACGGGAGGAACTGTAGACAAGGAAACTGGAGTCCGGGTCTGTCGCAGCCGCTGATTAGTTCTGTGACCTCAGATTTCACCTCTTGTGCCCTGACAGCTTGTGTACGTGTGGGTAATAACACTCGAGTGTTACCCCATCACCTTGTTTTTAAAATGGAAGGAACAGTCAGAATGTAGCTATTTTTGTAGACTGTATGGCACCAACGTGCACCGATAGCTTTAAGGGCAGACAACTTGTCCAGTGGTCTTAAGGACAGTGACCTCTCTGAGTCCTGCTTTAGCCAAAACAATGTGCTGGGTATGAAGCTGAAGACAAATAATTAAAAGTAATCAACCTCTTTTGCAGTATTATAAGGATTTCTGGATAATTATTTCTTACAGATCTAAAATGTGCTAGCATGTCTTTAATTCCTAAATTGGATATTTCCTTGGGAAACAGAAACTAATAAGGTAATTATAGTTTTTAATGAGAATACCAAAGATTTGGCCCAAAATAGCTAAATTTAGGGGTGGGGCTGGGAGGGGGAAACCAAAGTGCTATGCACTGAATATCTGGTGTCCCATGAGATGTGTGTGTTGAAATCCTAACTCCCCCAAAGATGATTCTCCAGAGGGTAGAGCCTGGGGAAATGATTGGATTATAAAAAAGCACCCCAATAAAGAGACCTGCCTGGTCTGTTCCATAACATGAGACTACACTGAAAGTTCCATCTATAAAGATGGGGGTTCTCGTCAGACACAGAATTTGCTGGTACCCTGATCTTGGAATTCCCAGGCTCTGAGTCTGTGAGAAATACATTCCTGATGCTTAGAAACATCTGTTGTTAACAGTATTTTTGTTAAGACAGCTCAAATGGTCTACAACAAAAATGTACAACCTTTCCTTACCCAAATACTCCCCTAACTGGACCAGTCAACTAGATGATGAAGAACACGACTAAGGATTGTTAAGCTGAAATAAATTTGGCCTAAACCTGCCTCTGTACGTGGGTGGTAAAGTTCAGCCCCACGTGGCTACATACCCAACGATGGCCCTGTCTGATGTGCAGACAAATCACAGCCTAACCTAAGAGGATGCCCTCCTAGCCAAGCAGCAGAGTCCGAGCCAATCAGAGCAGCTGAACTTCCAGCCAGTCACAGAGGTTTTACACCACCAACCCATGACCACGCAAGGCGAATGCCAAGTGTATCCAACCCCGCTGTTTCTGAACGTCAGCTCCTTTTCTCTAAGTTTTACGGCTTGAATCTGAAATGCCTTCCCTCCACAGGCTTGTATGCCACTGTGGCCCCTTTGGGAAGAGGTGGCCCTTCAGGAGGTGAAGTCTAGTGGAAAGAAGAAGTTAGGAGGCTGTACGTGTGCTCTTTTTCTCAGTTTCTAGTTTTGCTAGTCTAAGTTTGCAGTGCATAATAACTGCGTGCCTTGTGGGGAGCTGGTGCACGTGCACAACACATCTCAGCTCTTCTTCCGTCTCCTTCCCCTCCACCTCCTCCCATCTCTGGCTTCCTTCCTTTCCCTTTTATAAAAGATCTATCTCTCTTTTTCTTAAGATCCATCTTCTATTTTGCTCTTTATTTGTACTTTGGGTTTCTCATAGAAGAGACATCTTGCAACTTTTAAACTTCCTTGTCTGATTAATTTCACTTAACATCATCGTCTCAAAGTACATCCATTTTCCTAAAAATGACTCAAGTTTATCCTACTTTATGGCAGAGTAGTACTCCATTGTGCAAAATACCACATTTTCTTTCCATTCATCTGCTGATGGGCATACAGGCTACTTCCGGGATTTAGATGTTATCAATCATGCTGCTATAAACATGGGTGTGTGGGTGTGCTCTTGAGAGGAATATTAGGATCTCTGTCTCTCTCTCCATCTCCGTCTCTGCCTCTGTCTCTCTCTCTCTCTCTCTCTCTCTCTCTGTCTCTCTGTCTCTCTCTGCTTCCCGGCTGCCATTAGTGAGTCGCTTTGCTCCACTATGGGCTGCCTGCTGTGAGACTCTGCCTGGCACTAGGCCCAAAGCCATGGGACCAGCAGCAGATGACTGGAAGTGCTGAACCCTTGATCCAAAATAAACTCTTCCACCTCCTGAACCGCCTTCCTCAGGTATTCTGTCTCCATGATGGAAGCCAACAAACATGAGTATCAGTATAATCAGCACGTGAGGGCCCTCAGAACCATCTTTGGCCAGGAATGCTGTCCAGTTCTAGAACCTTCTTGTTTACTAAGTAAACTTTGTTAAATTTAATGGATCTCAATTTTTCTTTTTAATGTAAGTGATACTTACATGATTTTTTTTTCTTGTTTGACATTCAAAAGAAATAAAGCTTATTTCCTGAATCAGGTGAGAACATACTGAATTTTGGAGATCTCATATTGAACTGACAGAAAAGTCCAAATTCTAATTACAGAAGAAGTTGGTTTCTACAGACTAAGGTGCCTCTGCTGAATGGGCCCACTCTGCTCTCTCCTGTCCCCAACAACTTTCCCTCGAGTTAACCACTGGGCGGGTTCATGAACTTCTGAGTAAAGGCGCTATTTAGACTGAATGATAGAAAAGGATATAAAAATGGAGTTTTCCACTCTTGACTATAATACATTTATCAAGAACTACAATTAAGTTACACAATTTCATCAGTAAATCACTTCCTGATTTCAGGCACACGCACACACAACCAGCTTCCTGTGACGGAAGAGAAGGGACCCCTACTGCTCTCCCCAGAAGTCCACATCTGTCCTCACTATCGCTAAGAGGCACAATCCACGGAGGTGGGACTGTCCCTCTTGAAACTTCTAAGTAGCCCGGGATTATGGAAATGTCCTCCTTTTGGTTAATGAACAGAGCCTCAGTTGACATCGTAGTGACTTAATTTACCTTTTAAATGAGTTTTCGAATGCCAGTGTTTTACAAAACTCAGGTGTTTTGCTGCTGGAAGGGACTTAAGGATTCTTCATGCCAGATTAATGTAAAAATAGGTAAAATTTACATGTTTAATGTTTCTCTTCATGTAATCTTCTTATTCTTCTGGTGCCTGCCCATTTCTATGTGCTGCTAAACTCCAGCGAATGACAAAGGAACCATGACTTAGCAAACACATATTCACAAAAGCTCATAAAGGGTCATCATACTTAATCGCTGTGCCCTTGCAGGTCCATGTCAATAATTTCCTAGTAGGGTCATACTCCTTGGAATCCTTTTTCCTATCATATCTTGGACTGAAGTCTGCCAGAATCCTCTGGGTTTCTGCACTGAGCATAGTACTCTCTATAAGGAGCATCATGAAGCCGGGCATGGTGGCACATGCCTATAATCCCAGCACTTGGGAGGCTGAGGCAAGAGGATCACCATGACTTCAAGGCCAGCCTGGAGTACATAGTGAGTTCAAAGCTAGCCTGACCTACACAGCAAGACTCTGTCTAAAAGAAGAAGAAGAAGAAGAAAAGAAAAAGAAAAAAGAAAGAAAGAAAAGCATTGTGATTTCCAGAATCTCCTTCACTTACATTTTGAGAACCAGCAATTGAGAGATAACCTGCCTCGACTTCAAACGCAATGATGGAAAGAGACACTGAAACGCAGGGATGTGGTTAGCATGGCTCAACATTCTGAAACAGAAATGGGGCTCTTTATCAGTTAATGGAGACACAGCTGGCAAAGTAGTGTCATGGGAGCTCCACCCGCCCAACCAAGGAGAGCACCATTGAAGGAGACGGCTGTCGCCTAACAACGAAAGAACATTGCCTAAGTAAAATGTGACAGACGACGCCCGAGTCGTACCAGAGACCGAGAGTGCGTAGCGGCAGGGCTGCTGCACCAGTGCGGTGCCCGCCCCAAGCTCTTACAACCTGGCCCTTCAGAAGGCCCCAGGCTGTGTTTACTTGGCCCTCAAAACACGTTTACTGGGGTCCTCTCTTCCCTGACCCCCCTGGGACCAGCTTCCAATAAACACGGCACGCGAATCCTCATCTCAGTCTCCACTTTTGAGAAATTTAAAGCAAGGTGTTAGTATACCTAATAAATGTGTCATCGATCCCTGCAATGGTCCAAGGAAAAATAATAACAAGCGTGCACTTATTAAAATAATAACAGGCACCCTGAGTACTCACTGTGTGCCAGACACTGCACCGAGAGGGGTGAATCGGGTGACAGTACTCCCACTTCACAGGGGAGGGAACAAAAGCACCAGGAGCTTAGATCACCTGCTGACAGTGACTGCGAATGACAGGGCTGGGAGTCAAGCCTAGGACCTTATCCGGCTGTGGTGGTGCACACCTGTGATCCCAGCACTCATGAGGCTGAGGCAGGAGGATTGTCGAGACCTCGAGACCAGCCTGGGCTACAAAGTGTACTCAAGGCCAACCTGAACTGCATGGTGAGACCCTGTCTCAAAAAAAGAAAAATAAAATTTAAAAACTGTGCCTTAGTCGTTCATAGCTGTACTCCAATTAGAATAATAATTCAAATAAAACACAACGATCAACTCACAAGATCAACTAACTCGTCCTTGCTATAAGTACAAATGTAATAAGGGAAGAAAAGATTCCTGTAGGACTACTCCCACCCTCCAGAAAAACTTTTCCCGGTATGTGTTTTCAATTCCTGAGGAATTGAAAAATCAAGAAATTTGTAATTTATTATTAAAAAAAAGTCAAAATGAGTCTGGTACATTTTGTTTTCATCCCAGTCGTCTCATTTCTTTACTTAACTAATCTTGGATCATAAGGATTTGTCATTATTGAATTCACTTGTTTAGTATATATTTATTTGTTTTTTTTTTTTTTTTAAGCTGACTTGCACTGAGTGTCCATACTTACGGGGTTCAGAGCAGTATTTCAACACCTGTGGACAGCACAGAGCGATCAAAGCAGGGTCGTTGTCTTGGCCACCGCTTCAGACACTGGTCAAGCCCTCGTATTTGGAACATTCAAAATCCCCCCTCGGAGCTACGCAGACACACACAAGGAATCGGCGACAAGGTGTCGCGCGTGCGCCGGGGATCCACGCGCTGCTGGGCTCTTGGGGTGACCCCTGCCGGCTCACACTGCACATGCGCCCTGCGGGCCCGGGCCTGACACGCGGTAATCCGGAGGGACAAGGGTGGGCCGCCCCAGCCGCGTCCCCCAGCGTCTCCCGAGCCCACACGGGTGGAGGCCGTGAGCTCCCCTGCTGCTGAGCGTCTCTGGGGGCCCCTCCCACTCCCCCTCGCTTTTTCACTTTTTCTCACTGCAGGAGGGAGCCAGGACCCGCCTTGGCCCGCAGCTGCAGAGAATCAGGGGCGGCAGCCCGCGTCCCCCACCCCGCCACCTTCCCCACTCCTCCCCTGCCACGGGGGGCATCAGTCCCGTCCTCTCCCGTGGAGACGCCCCAAAGTCTCAGTGGCTGGCAGGAGGGCCCGGGTCCGAACCAGCGACGGCTCTGCCTCTGCCACGCTGCGGAGGACGGGCCTGGAGCAAAAGAGAAAGTGAGTCACCGATATGGATTTATGGCCATGACTCCCCGGCGGCCCTCTGCCCTCGCTAATCTCCGTCCCGGCTCGGAGAGAATCTCCCTCCGCAAAAGATCCAGAAGACTCGGCGAGGAGAAAGCTGGTCCGTCTCCTACTCACCCAATAAAAAGTCAGATTGTTATTAAACTGTCGCTGAAGCTACCGTGATTTACATCCTCGCTAATGGCTCTCTTTGTAGCGCAGCCCCTTTCAAGGGGTTGCCCTCCCTTTCCTAGTGGTCGCATCTGAAATAAATGTGACACCGTCTCCCACCGCCCGGCTCTCCCCTCGGGCTCTGACTTGCCCCTGCAAGGACAGCGATGAGCTGTTTCCCCCCGGGAACCCGCACAGGGACAAGGATGCCCAGCGCCAGGTTACCGCAGACGCAACCCAGATGTCCACTCGTGGAAGGGTGCGGATGTGGGGTTTGGAATAAGACGCAGCAATCCGAAGCGATGAACCAGATGCCAAAGTACGGAGAACTAGGAATCAGTGGGGAAAAGCAAGAGATGGAAGAAAGCGCAGAACATGTGTGTAAAATAATACCATATATACATATGTATGTATTTAGGGACATGTGTCTATGCAAGGACATACACCAGAGCTGTGTAGAACACAATGGAAATTTAATGCATGGATGCCCATTGGCCATTGGTCATGGCCCAAAACCTCCAATACTGTGAGCCAAAATAAACCTTGCCTCTTTTTAAGTCAATTATCTGAGGTATTTTGTTACAGGCACAGAAAACTGACAGATACACATCTCCAACTTTACCCAGATGATATGCCATGAGAACACAAAACCTCAGATTTTAAAAACTTAAATTCATACACAGAAAATGGTATATTGCCCTAAGAAAGTCAGAAAGTCCAGAGTCGTAACTCTTCATGCTAAAATACGTTTGCACAGAAATCAAAACTTACAATGTGCAACATATGTACTATTGTTGCCCCCTGATTGATGTGTTTTGAAATTTGTTTTATTTTTTTCTTCTTCTTTTTTTATTTTTCTCCTTGAAAAAAAAATGGATTTGGAAAAAAAAAGAAATCAAAACTTAATCTCTCAGTCCCAAAATATTCTGTCATCTTTTCTCCAAAGCCTCACGTGTGGAATTAGTTTTGCATTTATCAAACCAAAGGAACACAAGTCCTACAGAGCTCTGTACAAAGCAAGACGATTCTCTCCCAAGCCTCCAGCATGGTGGACACTCCAGAAATAGCAACAAGTAGAGCACTGAAGAACTAATTCAAAGAAGGCAGGCTTCCTTCTCTTAGGATGCCAAAAAATGTTTACAACTTTTGTTTGGCGTTACTTTCAGAAAGGTCCCTTTTAATATTGTAGTGACTGAACACTGGAAATATCTAAAGGTCAAGTCTGGGGAGATTAATTAAATATATTACAGTCTAGACATGCTGTACAATTCAAACAACATTACAGTGGTCAAGTTGATATATCACTTGGATTTTTCAGTTCCAAGCAACATAAAACACTGAAACTACCTTAAAGCAGGGACTGTTAACACCACGCACCTCAGGAAGTCTAAGGCAGGAGAAATTTAGGGGCTGGTGGATTCCCAGCTCCCACAGAGTCGTCAAAAACCCTGAGCTTCCTGCCCCTCTCTCTCCACCCTTGGTGAGTCCTCAGTGCCTACACTGGGTTCTCCATACTGTTTTATGGTGGTGCAAAGCTCCACCCACCACAGTCATAGCTGGCAAGGTCCAGAGGCCTAAGAGAGGTCCCTTCAGACCTCTTCCTGGGATCGGGGTCCCCACAGACGTCCCGTTACCTCTCAGAGGACAGCCGGTGCCTGCCCTGCACTCCTCGCTGGAAAGACCAATAGGATGGGCACTGTTGGGTTACACCAAGCACAAAGAAGCCCCTTGACCATGGGTCCAGTGGCCCACGTGGTGCTGGGGAGTGAGTCTCTGCACAAAAGTGATAAAGGGTATCGGATGCGTTGATCAGAACGGATTTGGATGCGACTACAACCGCAAGCATCCCCAAAATTCCCACAGCTTCAAATAACAAAACCCCATTTATTTCCCACGCTACAGGCCCATCACCTGGCCAAGGGCCTCTCTGCATTGCTGTTTCTCCATAACCCCGGCCCACAGGTGAGCTCCACCTCAAACAGCGCCCCTCACTCACCGGAAGGAAGCAGAGAGCTGGGGAGAGTGTCAGGCAGGCAGGTGGTCATGCGTCACAGCCACACTCGGCCCCTGAGCCCAGCCAGGCCCATCCCGAGGCAGCCAGGCAGGGCTGTCTGTGCCCAGCCACGAGCAGAAGCAGAAATGAAATGCTTGGTAAACCGTGTGACACTGGGTAAGCCGTGGGAAAATAGTCATAAAACGCCGCTCAGTGAAGAAGGCATGCGGCAAAAGCTTTGTTACCCCAAGAATAAGTGGCTAAGTGTGGCCTCACAGTAGTGACCTGAAAGTGACGGCTGTGGACGGTGAAATCGCTTGCGGGGCAGTGCCGTGTTCATCCCCCTTTGGAGGTGGGGTGCAGGCCCGGAGGGCGGGAAGCAGGGAGAGAGAACTCTGGGACCACCCAGGGACCCCCCAGCACAGCTGGCTCTGCTGGGGACGCGGAGCCCTTCCCCCAGGCTGTGCCCAGGTCTCTGCTCCTGTAGACATCAGTGGCACCTGTGACAACCAGAATTGTCCCCGCTCACCGCCGAATGTCCCCTGAGCAGTGAACTCGGCCTCTGTTGAGAGCCACCACACACAGGGCTCTGCCAGGCTCTGGCAAACGCTGTATTTTGACAACGTCAACTCATCCTGGCGCCCCATCCCCCCGAACCCCCAGGGGAGTCTGCAGGGCGGACACGTCGGGGTCTCTCCCTGGGCGGCTTCTCTGGAGACAGGCAAGGGAAGGACACAGTCCACAGCCAGGGCCAGCGTAAGTCACAGGGTCAAGAGCGCAGACCCCGCCGAAGCGGGAAGTGACAGCCGGAAGGGACGGCCCTCCCTTGTCCTCCCAAACCCCAGCGGCCATCAGCCTGCTGGCGGCTTCGGGTGTTTGTCCTGAGTGTGCAACTGAGGGCTGAATTACATCTCCCAGATTTAAAGGGACAGGGAGACGATTTATGGGTTCATAAGTAGAGGAAGCAGGAAGGACGAGGAAGCACACAGTGAGGCTGCCTCTCCTCCTGGGGACACAGCTTGTCTGGGTGCCTCTGCCCCAGCAGTTCTGACGATGCCAGGGCTCCACCGGGTCTCTCGTTCCAGGGAGCCATTGGCTCAGCCGTGGTCCAATCAGAGCAGCACTCAGGCTCCTTCCAAAACCCATGGGCATGAACTGGGCGTGGCAGCACACGCCTGTAATCCCAGCACTCCGGAAGCTGAGGCAGGAAGATTGCTGCAAATTCGAGACCAGCCTGGGCTACAAAGTGAGCTCAAAGCCAGCCTGAACTGCCTAGTGAGGCCCTGTCTCAAAAAAGCACAAACAAACAAGCAAACAAAAAAACCCAAGGGCACTGATGCTCTCTGTCTCTGTGAAGGACAGCATTAAAGCCCGTGTGCTTGGCCTGAGACCAGGAGGGCAGCCAGGCCGCAAGCAGAGCCAATCGGCAGACAAGACACATGAGAGGAAAACATTCCTCTTTACTGCGTCGGTGAGTTTGGCTTGGGTTTTCTGTTAGGTGGAGAAGGCCTTGCACCTGATTAACATACGGACAGATGCATAGGATACACTGAAGGTATGTGTATGTATAGTCACATAAACGCATAAAGATCTGGAGAGGAAAACCTCAAAAATCAACAGTGATTTGGATTGCAGGAGAGTAGGTAACTTAAATTTCCCCTTTAGAAACCATTTCTAGATTTTCTGTAATAAACATGTATTAGTCTTGCTGGCAGGAAAAAATCATGCAGAGCAACATAATATTTATGAGCAAAGTGACATGGTTCTAGGATTTATTTCAAGCTGTCTCAGCAAAAACAAAAGGTTGGAGGGAGATAAGGTTAACAGAATCGGCAAGATTTAGATATTGATATGGAAGCTAGCTGACAGGGACAGAGGCCTTACTATACTATTCTGTCCTCTAATTGTGGACAGTTATGTAATAAAACGATGAAAGAAGAAAGAAGAGAGGGAAGCGAGAAGAAAGGAGAGAAGGAGGGAGGGCCACAGAAAGGCATAGAAGCGGGGAGAAGGAAAGGGGGGGTGGCACCAGGCAAGGTGGTAAACGCCTGTAATCCCAGCACTCGGGAAGCTGAGGCAGGAGGATAGCAGGGACTTTGAGCCCCCCTCTGGATTACACAGTGAGTTCAAGGCCTGCCTGAACTACACAGTGAAACCGCGGTGGGGTCGTGGGGTAAGGTGCTGAGTTTTCAAATCCCAAGTGCTGCGCTCTGCGGGTGACCCTGACAGCTTCCCGTGGGCGAAGCCGTCCTTCGCCCGCCCGCCTGAACCGCTGCGCACCCACCCAGCGCCACCCACAACGCTTCTCTATTTACATTATATTAGTTCAGGGAAACAGGAAGAAGAACAACGCAAATTCCATCTTGAGGGTTGGGCTTCCGAGCTGACTTCCCAATTTTATTCATGATGAGGACGTCAGGCGTTCCCACTCCACCAAGGGGCTTCCGCAACCTGGGTTAATTCAGCGAATCAGGTGAAACAAATCCAGGCAGTACCGAAATGATGACCCTGCTAGAAACTGTTAGCATTTTCTGTGTGCAAAGTCTTTGCCCGCCCGTGGGGACCACTCATTGAGGGCCGAGGCTTCATTTGCTTCTACGCTAGGGGCTCCTGCCCAGCCCTCCCACCCCCCGGCCCTGTGCTGAGTGCTCGGCACAGCGGGATCTTCCCGCCCAGGGCGTGCGGAGAACGGCGGGCGGCACTCTGAGCAGCGCCTCGCCCTCTACGTCACGCACCTCTAACCGAAAACGTGCTTCACCGCCCCGCCCCCCAGGCGATGCAGACGTGCAGTGTGTGGGCTGTGACACGGGCCATGGCGCACGCAGCCGACACAGCAAGGGCGGCCAGGGGGACTGCAGCATCCAGCGCCGCCCCGGACTGGGAGGGAAGAGCTGTTCCTGGCTGCACGCATGCCCTGGCGCCGAGCTTTGTCATCGAGGCCCTGCGCGCTGACACCAGGATGGTACTGACTATGTTCCACCTAGAAACAGTGGGGAGGGCGCACCCAGAAAGGACTTTCAAAACGACTGGCCTGTTAAAGTGAAAACTTCAATCACTGCTATACAGCCTTGAAGGAGTTCTTCCGATGAAAGTTTCACCAAATATCTAACTTCGTTTAATGCAGTTAGTCATAAAACTATTTCATTTAGAATTTTTTAAATCAGGACTGGGGTGCACTTGGCTAGTATGTGTGATGCCCTGGGTTCCATTCCCAGCACCACTCAATAAGTAAAAATAAATAAACCAATAAATAAATAGATAGATAAAGATCAAGGGAAGTATTGATTTGATGTATAAACAAGGCAAACTGACATTTAAATTAGGACCATTCCAGGAAATCATGGATTGCATCCTCTTACCTTCTTACATTTTCCATCTCTATAATTTAGCCTTTTCCAGAATATCAGCTATGTGTGGTGGCATGCACCTATAATCCTAGCACTCAGGAGGCTGAGGCAGGAGGATTGCTATGAGTTTGAGGCCAGACTGGGCTACATAGTGAATTCAAGCCCATCCTAGACTACACAGTCTCAAAAAATTAAACTTAATTTTAAAAACCCAAAATAGCATACAAGTAGTACCTTCCAGGAGTCAATCTGTTGAGTCTGACTTCTTTAACTTAGTATAATACACTCAAGATTCATCTATGCAGTCGTGTGTATCAACAGTTCATTATTTTTATTGCTGAGTATTTCAATTGTATGAATGTATCATAATTTGCTTATTCATTTGCCCATTAAACAGCATTTAATTTTATTTCAACTTTTGGTGATTATAAATATCACTTCTGTAATACTTATGTACAGGGTTTTGTTTTGGTTTTTGTTTGCTTGTTTGTTTGCTTGTGTCTTTTTGTTTTGAGTTTTTTGTGTTTTGTTTTGCTTTTTTGAGACAGGGTCTTGCCATGCAGTTCAGACTGGTCTTGGGCTCACTTTGTAGCCCAGGCTGGTCTTGAATTTGCAACAATCCTCCTGTCTCAGCCTCCCAAGTGCTGGGATTATAGGAGTGCACCACCATACCTGTCTTTTATGTACAGGTTTTTATGAAGATCTGTTTTTATTTCTCTCAGCTAAACACCTCAGTGTAGAAGTATTAGAACACCTTACGTCTTTAAAGAAATTGGTCCATTTTATCTAAGTGGCTAAATTTATTTAAAGATGTTTGTAATATTTTCTTATATACATTTTAATTCTATAGGGTCAGTAGTAATGCCCCCCTCTTTCATTTGGAAAGTTGTGTCTTCTCTCAGTCAGGTTAGCTAAAGATTTTTCTTTTTCTTTTTTCCTTAAACATTTTTCAAGAAACAACCTTTAGTTACATTGATTTTCTCTATTTTTTTGTTTTTTCAATTTGATTTCTTCTTTAATCTTGTATCATTTTTACTTGTTTTGGGTTTAGTTTTCTCTTCTTTCTCTGGTTTCTTAAGGCAAAAATTCTCTTTCTGGTTACTATTTGCATGGTGTGTGAGTATTCAACCTTTTTATTTTCCAGCTACCTGTATCTTTGAACTGAAGGTGTATCTCTTATAGACAGCAATTAGATATTAATTTTTATCTAATGTTTTATCACACTAAATTATTTCTTCTGCCTTCTCAACTCTGCTCTTGAGCCCTAATTTTAATCTGTCATTCCATTTTTCAATTCTGTATTTTCATTTAATTCATTTTCATAATTTCTAACTGAAGTTCTTTATTCACTGACTCATTCTAATCATACTTTCCTTTAATTGCCTTGAAATCTGTGTGTTCTAAATCCAACAACAGATTAATAACACTAGTAGACAGTTTCTCATCACTGCTTTTTCCCCCTAAAACAGTCATACTTTCTTGTTTCTTTGAAGGTTTCAGAATTATTTTGCTAAAAACAGGAGGTTTTAGATAACATAACAACTTATAGTTCTGGCTTCTCTCTCCTTGGGGGTTGTTGTTGACATTGCAGAAATTGCTGTCTGCTTGCTTATTACCTTGATGGTTTACCCGGACTCACCTTGTGAAGTCTGCTTCCCTGGAAATCTTCCGTTCCTGATGTCTCTCTCTCCAGGCTCCCTGTGGTCCCCCTGCACCTGCACAATGTCACAGGAAGCCAGCTCGACCACCCTGCGGCAGTGAGCGTCCACCCCTGCCCATGGCACAGCCCGGGGAGAGGAAAAGGCGGAACCACGGAGACCCCTGAAGTTTTCTGAGCCATAGCTTCCTCAGCTATGTGTCTCCTCCAGGTGTGGTCAAGACAGGGGCTTCTCACATGCCCCTCACCCACGATAGAGGGGCTGCCAGCCCCTTTGATGGACCTCACTGGGGATGGAACCGCAGGTGGGCGAGGTGGGTGAAGACCACCCATGGGTGGGGCTCTGCTTCCCACCCCGCATTTAGCAGCTGATTGAGCATACATGCTACTCAGATTTAGTCAGTTCCTAAGGTGCAGATGATATTTTTTCTCAGCTCGGCCCTGCTCCGAGTTGCTTTATAAGGACACAATTTGCCATTCCTCACTCAGCCACAGCCAGAAGTGAGCCACTAAGTTACTTTTGAAAGCTCCATTCAGAACCCAGCAACCCTTAAATTCTTCATTACATCCCCATAAGTTTTTATCTTTAATGTTCTCATCTGTTCCATACACTGGTGAGTACTGTGCACTATCATTTTTAGTGTTTTCATTTAAATCATTGTCCTCTGTATTCGTTTTGATGTGCTGGCCCAGCTCATGGAACACCATCATGGTCACATTCCAGGGACGACAGTGTGCTTTTAAAAGTCGACAAGCACACGATCCTTCCAAATTTGTCTGTCAGCTTGGAAACCAACATTGTTCCCTTCAGGTTGCTCACAGAACTCTTCAAGAGCTTCATGAAATAAATATCCTTGTCATCATCTCAGTGGCCTCTTAGCGATTCACTGGGAGTAATCTTTTGCAGATTGTGAAGAAATTCTAACATTCAGAGCATGTTCCTGACAGGCCTTAAAACCTGCCACTCACTCTGCTAGGGAGCCATTGCAATAGTAACAAAGCCACATTACAGGATGCAACTGTGATTTACACTGGTTTGAATGCCAGATATCCTCTTCTGGATGCGAACTTTGGTAATGTATACCACCCTTCTTTAACTTCTACAAATCATCTATTTTATCTACATGTGTCTGTATCTATTCATCTATATACTATTAATTGAAATCATTTATGGTGATAATCAATATATCATGGCAAGCCAGGAGATAACTGGATACAGGCAGGCTAGACATCACAAAACTAAATGTGATCGTTACAGTATAACTGTTAACACTTCAACTGTTCAAGACATACTAATCCTACATGGAATAAAAATGCTTTAAAGCGAAAAGCACCGGAGTACTAGAATTCCATATTTTCTAAAATGTCATGAAAGTGTGTATTTCCAAAAGTATTAGCTCTCCATTACACACTTGTTATTGAGCATACTAAAGTCATTGTGCCTTATGCTCTATTTTCCACTCTGTTACAGCATAAATCAAATTGATTTGGTGTGGCCTAGTGGTAGCATACAATAATGTGCCAGAAAAAAAGTATTTTAGGAAAGGCAAAAAGAAACATAAAGAGGTGACAGTTTTTCTTCTAAATCCATATACAGTAATAAATATATCAATGCTACCTATGGATTGTACAGAAAAATTTAAAAGGCTTTTTATAAAATTCATGTCTTAGTCGTCCAAACATATTTCATTAAGTGAACAGCTGTTTAAGATTAACCAAAATAGACCCTTACTGTATTTTAATACTTTGGTTTCCCCAAATCGGCACGTTGCAGGCTTTATTTAGGGTTTTTAAAAAATCAATTACAGAGAGAACTGGACAGAAGCTATGACTTGTGAGCCGTTCCCATGAAACTGAAGAACTGCCTTCAGACTCTGCGACTGCCAGCCCACGACAGGACAGCCACAAAAGCCAGCAAAGCGAGCAGAAGGCGCAGGGCATGGGCATGGGGGTCGGTTCCCTCACCCTGGCACCAGGGTTAGGGGCGAGGCAAGATGGCGCCAGGTTCCAGATGCCAGCGCCATGCGCGGGGGTCGGGGAGAAGAGCACCAAGATGGCGCAAGAGAGCTTAGCTGGCCAAGAAGCTGGCTGTACTTCAACGTCAAAGTTACAATGAGGCTTGGAAGCAGGCTTAGTCTCTGAGGTGTGCTTGTGGCAGCTTCTGTCCACCCGGCTCAGTACCATCCAAGTGATGGCTTCTGCCCTATGAAACTCAGCATGGCGCCTGCCCAACATGGCACTGGGCCCTAGAGCGACAGCCTGTTCCCTTCAACACTGACTTCTGCCTTCTTCCTACAAGCCCAAATTGTACTTTCTGCTTTATGCGCACGCGCCAGCGTTTCCCCAATCAGCTGTAAGTACGTCATTCTGCCCGCCCCTTCAAACTCCACCCACGGTCAAACCTAATAAAAGCCCGCCTTTTCTTTGCCTCAGAGGAATCTGGCACTGTTCTGCAGGTGTACGTGCAATGAAGGCCTTTTTCTCTTTTTTTCCTGCCTTTGCTTCTCTACTGCGCAAAGAAAAACCTATCACCAGGCTCTTCACACTACCCCATCTTCCCCTGAAAACCAAAAAGATGCGTACAGTGGACACAGGGCGGGAAAGAACAGGCCACTCGAGTCCGGGGCATGGAACGGCCATGGGATTCGCACGCTCCTGGCCAGGCCAGTTCTGGTGAAGGAGCAGTCAGATGCATCAGGGCTTGAGGAGATGTGTTCGCTCACCTCATAAAAAAAGGAAAGAATTGCTCGTGCTCCCTCTATCCCCTAGTTCTTTCTTTTTCTTGCTAAGGACACGGTGACCAGGTAGGCGTGACTAAGAGGCGACAAACGTGGACCCCAACGTCAGCACACCAAGGATGGCAAAGCAGGAAGATAAAAAGCACTGTGCCCTTGAGAGCTGTGCCAGCCAGACCACTGACCTGCCTCAGCTCCATAGGAAGCTCCTACTTCTTTAACCTCTGTAGCTGTGTCTTCCCAACCAACGCAGTCAAAACACTCCTGGGGAACACAGTCGCCCAAGAAGAAGCACACATCTGACCTTCAGATAATCCAGTAGGAGAAACTGAAACCATGGAGTGAGATACAAGAAAGACTGAGGGTCAGTGTTGGAAATCGGTTCTAAGGAATGGAGTTGCTGGGACAGTAGGTCACCTCTGGAATCCAGTACTCCCCATCCCAGCAGAAGATGGCTGGGCCATCAGTGAAGGGCACTGCAGAAGGAATTTCTACATCAATTCAGCCCTAGTTACTAGGCAGTGCCTCTGTATTTGAAAAGGGCACTAGAGGTGTGTACTAGTGTACGTGAAAGCTCACTTAGAAAGAGTAGCAGGTGACTAATCATTAACCTAGATGACTAAGGATTAAGAACTATGTCACCCTGCTATTAAGCATCTCAGTATTTGGAAATACCCAGGTTTTGGTCCAAATGTCCACCTTGATAGTGCACTGGACCAGTCTGTGTGCCTGGATGTGTTGCCGTGGGGTTACATTTAAAGTGAAGACCGTTTGTGTTAAGTCTCTTTCCTGGTTAAATTCCCATTCTGAGAGCAACGCTTCACGCTGGTAAGTCACCTCTTTTCTGATTCAGATGGCAGAGGCGCTCACCTCCTGTGTGGCATCGTCTCAGCCATGCCAGCTATTCCGCACCTCCTGTGCTGGGCTCAGAAGGGCCCCTTGGTCCAGCTCACAGATGCCTGCGGGCACCCCTCCCACGCACCATGACCGTGGTCCTGTTTGTGCTCATCAAGGCGGAAGGAGCCCTTTCATTACCACATTCTGGTGACTTCCTGGGACCTCACAGCAGATGTATTTAACATTAACTTTGAATTGCAGGATGTGACAGTGAGGAAATTATTCATAAATTTATGCTTTTGACCACATCTGCACTCAGACCTCACAATGTTTATTAAGCTCCCAGCTATGCAAAAGTGGTTCTTTGCAGAGACTCAAAAACAACCAAAGTAGAAAGCACACAAGGATGAGTGGGATGAGGGAGGCAACAGCAGTCTGCAACATTGATTCGTGTCAGGACTGGCATCAACATCCCCATTTTAGAGATAAGAAAACTGAGACCCAGAGACCCACGAATAATTACTGCCTATAGATAGGATGCAAAGTGCCCTGTAGAGAGAGGTGCGGGTCCAGCGTCCCATAGCCGAAGCTCTCAGGTGCACCTGCATGTAGGAATTCTTCAGATTCTAGAGGGATAAGGTAGTGCGTACACGTTTATTAACCAGCACCCACCTCAGAGTCTGGGCATCCTTCTGTCATCTGATACATTAATATATTATTCAGTACAAATGTAGGAATGTTCAACGTACTGAAAGAAATAGGAAAATAAAAGGCTTTGAGCTCAGTATGGTCAGACTTTACAGCCAAATAAGTGATGATAAGCTCTTCCCATTTTCAGAGCTTTGTGGATTTCAGGAGCCCAGAGAAGGAACCATCGGTCAGGTCCAGCAGTAGAAAGCCCGTCTGTTTGGCTTGGAGAATTGAATCAAAGGAGTTTTCCCAAAAGAAGTTACCCCTTAGTCAGACCTTGAAAAATCAGCAGGATTTCACACTCTGGAAAAGTAATCTACATCTTCTATAAAGGGAATTAGACACAAACCAACAGAAGGCACTATCGGTGATCAAAAATGACATTTACCATAATCCTAAGAGACAGAGCATTGGAAGTCCCATGTTCTGGGGAGCCCCGTTCCCCATTTTCTTGGTTGATGCTAGTCTCAGTTAGCAGAATTCAGAATTCAAATTTGGTCTGTGCTGCCAGTAGGAGCCCTCAGATGTGCGCAGCCCTGCACAGCGCAGGACTCTCCGGCAGTCAGACTGAGCCTAGGGGTGAGTGGTCGCACACAGGATCCCCAGCCCAGGCCCTGGGCCCATCTTGGTTGTGACCTTTAGAGTCCAACCCAGAGCCCACAGATGAGATCATGAGGATTTCAAGAGTAGAATGTGGAAAGAGAAAAAGGTAGGTCACTGTTTTCTGCACAAATGACTCATTCTTGGTCAAGAGACTCTGATTTTGAATAACACCAATATGAATGATTTGGGCCGCTTTCCATTGGTGGCCATTATTCAAGAGTTTCAAGGAAAGTCAGAAAATCCATACCAACAAGTGGAATCTTCAGTCAAAAGCTGAATGTTCACGAGCAGCCAGATGTTTAGTGTCCTGCGGTCTCAGCCTCTTATGCTGATCACTTGGAATTAGGTTCATGGTATGAGTCAATGCTTTTAAGACATGTCACTCGCAAAAATGTAAAGCTGGATTTAATATTGCAAAATGATAAAAGCCAAATTCAGATAACAGTTTCTCCAGAAGAAGCAAATAGACCTGAACAACTTGGCTAATATTTAGCTAGTCATAAGGATTATATTAATTACCACCAAGCGGTCTTGCCTTTGGTAACAGGACATTGCATGGTGTGCCTCCTGGCTCTGGCCTCCCAGAGGATGGGACAAAACTGGTCCACTACATTCCACCAACACCCACCTGAAAGTCGGACTGGGCCAGCCAGGCATGGATGCGACAGCTGAACACCACGCTGATCCTGATGGCATCACACGAAGTGTTGATAGGAGCTGTTCTAATTCCAGTGGTTACCACGCTGTGTGTACTCTGTCAGTGACATAACCAGTGCTGACCAGTGTGGGTGTGTCTGCCTCAAAATGTGATTGTAGTGTTCAGAAATAATCGTAAACACAACGCAAATAAGAAAAACAGAAAGAAACGATGCACACTAATAAAGCAACTCTGCAAATCTGATACATTTGACTTCAAACTGTTTTCAAGATGAGAACCGGGAACATTGAGCCAATTGAATTAGGAGGGGAAGAAGTTAGGAAATAAAGATCTAATACAGTATAGAATAACCAAGATATTTGTGATAGCTTGAGTAAAATATAAAATTGATATCTGAATAATCTAAAGAGTCCAGGCACTTGTTGCCAATTTAAAGAAAACGACATTCACAGAAAGGCACTGGTAAAATACTAAATACACTGGTAAAGCAACTCAAAGGGCAACTTACTGTCTTGTTCTTCTGTTCATCCCTTTGTTGCTATATGCATTTAACAAATGTTTATACAGAACCCACTACTTGGCAAAGAGTATACAGTGTTAAAAATATATGATCGCTGCCCTCAAAAAGTTCACCCACTCTAGCAAGTGAGAATAAAATAAAGATAATCAGAGGATAACATGATAAATGATGCAATTTAAATAAATAACAGTCCTTCCCATGTGGAAGGGACTCTTTAGTCTACAAGGTTCTTTTCGTGTCTTTCCGAGTCATTATGTCTAAGATACGTCTCTTGTACACAGTGTACGATTGGATATGTGCTCCAACACAATCTGGAATTTTCTGTCTCTTAAATGAAGCACTTGTTTACTGGTACTTAAATTTACTTCTACCATCTAATTTTGTGTTTGCTATTATTACACCTCTCCATGTTCGTGTCTTACACAAGATAAAGTTTTCTTTATCCTCTTTTATTTTCCTCTCCTGACTTGACAGTATAAATTATATTTTTATTATTTTATTAAGTTACAGTTTGAAATCCGACACAGGCTTCACAGTAGCCAAGACACTCAGTCAACCTAATTGTCCATCAACAGGTTGATGGATAAAGAAAATGTCTTATATAAACACAATAGAGTGCTAGGATAGAATTGAGAGATAGCGTGCTTACCTAGCATGCACAAGACCTTAGGTTGGATTCCCAGTACAAAACAGAAAAAAATAATATTCAGCCGTAAGAAGAACGAAATGCTGGCATTATAGCAACATGAATGATCTACATAACTTTGTTAAGTGAAACAAGTCAGACCCAGAAAAACACATACTACATTTTCTCATGTGGAGGATTTAATAGCACAGAAATAGAGAGTACAATAGTGGCTCCTGCAAACTGGAAGGGTGGGGAAGAGAAGGAATGGAGAGAGGATGGTGAATGGGGACGGGGATGCAGTTGGATCTGAGAGAATTATTGCTAATGTTCTTGAGTTAGCATTCTGTCCCTGTCACAAAATGCCTGAGAATAACAATTTGACGGAGGAAAAGTTTATTTCGGCTCACAGTTTCAGAGGTTTCAGCCTGCGGTGAGCTGGCGCCATTGCTTTGAGGGCTGTGGTGAGACAGAGACATCATGGCAGAATGATGTGACAGCAGAGCTGCTTGCTCTCCCCACTGAGCCAGGAAGCAGAGCAAGAGAGAGCAAGGGGTCAGGGACAAGAGATGGCAGCCAAGGGCACGCCTCCAGTGACCTTTCCTCCCACTGCCCTCCCCTCCCAACATGTCACTAGGCTGGGAACTAACTCATCACCTCTAAGCCCCACCTCCAAATCATGTGGCATTGTAGACCAAGCCCATTGTGGGCCAACCCTAATACATGAGTGTTTAGGGAACGCTTCATATTCAAACTGTAACAGTTCCATATCTCAGTAGCATGACTGCATGACAATAATTAATTGTGTATGTCAAAATAGCTAGCAGAGAGAATTTGGAATCTTTGCAATACAAAGAAATCATAGATGTTAGAGATGATAGATACCAGAATGCAATTATTCATTATACACAGTATGCATGTATTAAAATATCACACTATAGCCCTATAAATATGTACAGTTATGTAAATTACACAATTTTAATTAAAAATTAACATGAACATATAATAAAATGAAAGGCTCTATCCTCCTTCCAGACAAAATTAGGGGCACTCTCTCCTCCTGCCATCCCTGTTATCACCCAGCATTTTAATTCTACTTCATTTTTAGCTCTCTTCCATTACTCAGTATTAGTAATAATGGTTTGGGATTTTTTTAAAGTCAATGTTTATTTTACTGACATGTTGATCAATTTCTTTGTTTTCCATTGGTTGCAAATATGTCCTCCTTCCAGAAATATAGGCATACCTTAAAACCTGATTCTTAGATTAACATTTGTCTGTTTTTCATTCCCAAATTCTTACAATTTAGGTATTTCTGAATATGGTTGTCTTTGGGCTGTTTTTATAGAAAAGATGTACATAATTCTTCCATTTTATCAAAACAAGGTGAAAGGAAACCCTAAAGTTTTTTCTCAACTCCAACTGGTAGACCGTCAAGGTCACAGGCAGACACGTGGGAAGGCCACCGAGGCGGAAGGAGTCTGTCTCACGGCCGAGACGCGAACACCGCATCTCCGTGCCCCAAACAGGTGTCTGCTGGCGGCCGTACTCCTGTTCCATGGTCCAGAAGGAGTGCTTTGGGCATTTATTTATTTAAGCAATTGATGGCTGTGACTTACGTGTCAATATTTTACTATATTTACTTGCATTTCAGGAGAGTGGTTAGTGGTTGAGATTGTTACGTCACGAATTCAGATTTTTTCCATATGAAATAGTGGAAAATAAGACTTCATGGTGTTTGGATTCAGAATGATTTTGGAAAGAAAGTACTGAAGCAGGCAATGCATATATATTTTTAAGTAGTTCCTAAAAGTTATTATTTACGGTGTCTTTATTTCATTTTGACTCCCAGAAAGAGTACCAATGACTCATTTTAAGTGGGTGATTTATTTTTCCCACAATTTAATGATAGCGGGCCGTCTTTTGGTGTTATTTTTAAGAAGCCTGCTCCCAGCCTGGTTAGCATACCCACGCATGTCATCTTATCTTTCTCGTCTGGGTTCTCTATTATTTCAAATGCTTATCTGATGACCAGCAGCTCCCCTCTGATGCATCTAGGTGTGCTCTATATTTGCATATTCTGCTCAGGACCCAATCATGCACATGGTTCTGTATTTATTGCACACTTACTATGTGGCAGCAGGCAGCCAGGACCAGCACAGAGTGAAGTGGACCAAGCCCCATGTTGAAGCATCTTATATTCTGGTTGGTGGAAAGGAAATTGTTATGGTTGATACACTGTGTTAACTTGAGACGTTGAGAAGTTAAGAGACTCAGCAGGAACCAGGATCCTTAGTTTGTAAATATCCTCAGCCTGTGCAAGAGAAGGACACAGATTTTGTGAGTGCAGGGGTGGCCTGCATACAATATCAGGGAAGAAAAGAGGCTCGCTCTTCCCTGTTTTGCTCTGGTTGCTTTTGCTGGCTGCTGCCTTGAAGTGTTGCCCCTGTGCCATGCCACCCCGCCTTGGAGCCAGCTGATTATGGGCTGAAACCTCCACAAACAGTGAGTTAAGTAAACCTTTCCTTCCTTCATTTTGGGGGTCGGGTATTTTGTCCCAGCAATGAGAAAAAAGTAACCAGGACAGAAATTAAACAGTAGCCCCATACAAATACATTATGCTCCTACAGTGAGTGCCTGGAAGAAAATTAAATTAGGGTATGAGGGGTAGTGGGTGCTGGGGAAGTGATATATGTGAGGTAGCCAGAAAGCACTTCGAGTGGGGCCAAGTCAGGGAGGGGGACACAGCCTTGCATGTCACCCAGATCCCCCTCCCAGTCAGCTGTAGCTGGTCCAATGCTCTTCCAAAATCCTCGTCTACCAATGTGTGAGGCCCTTGGTCCCCCAAGGGTCCAAATAGGAACCAGTTTCAATGGGTGAAGGGCTCCGGTTTCAAATTCAGCCACCCGGATGCCAGGTCTGACTTTACCACTTGCAAGCTAGCTGATATTTGATAATATTCATCTCTGGGTCTTTCTGGGAAATGGAGGGAATACAATACTTCTCAGAATTGTGGCCAACAAGATAGTATATGTGAAGCAGTTCCCTCAATATCTGGAACACACTAAGGACTAAAAAAGTAAGTTAACACCTTCCCTGTCATTTTTGGGGGAGACACTCTTCATCTTGCTATTTTGTTTCTCCCTAGGAACAAGTATCGTGATGCTTTTAAAATCTACTGAAAATGTAAAACAAAATCATTGCCTAATTAAAAATAACATTATTTCTGTGCATTGAAAACAAATATCACCTATAACCTTTGTATTCTAAATCGATGGCTTCAGACTACATTTTACTCATTCTTGTCATAAGGTATTGGAGGTGGATAATAGTTTTTGATACAAAGAAACAGATACAGTATTGTCATTCAGGTGACACTCCCCATTACTTCAAAAACAAAGTTTGTGACCAAGGTAACAATATATCTGCACTTTCATTTGGGCATATTATACAGTTTTTGGTTTTGTTTGATTTTGTCTTGTTTGTTTTCCAGAAATAGGCTCATACCAGATGTAATCAAAATATACAGTGACTTTAAATTTTAAAAATGTAATATCATAAAAGACACACTGCCTTTAATTTCTCTCAAACCACACACACACACACACTTTAAACACACTTATCGCATCATTCCTGCAATTTCCTGAAGCAGTTCCAGTTATCCTCTTTCATAAGTGTCATTACAAATTGTGGTCAATATATGGAGAATGCTGGTATCAGTCCAGCAGAAATGCAAGCTTGGAAAAACATGACAGTGTAGACACTGTTATTTGCCACATTATTTGCCAGATCTGGCACTGTGCAATTTCTGACTCTTCCCCAAGGTCAAAATGACCGTGTAAGGTAAACATTTTGAATCAATTCAGACTATTGAGGCAGCCAGAACAGTGCAACTAGAGACACTGACAATAAAGAGGAATTCCAGAATGGCTTCAGAAAGTGGCCAGCGTGGTGGGATAAGTGTGTTCAAAGTGTGTGTGTGGGGGGGGTTCCAGGGCATTAATAGAAATGTGTATTTTAATTTTTTAACCTACCCTTTCACCTCATTTTTCAATGACATCTTGTATATTGCACTCAATAGCCTACACTTCATCTGCTACCAACCTTATGGAAACCCCATTGATTGATTTGGTATATCTTAATTTCATTCTCATTAGCAGACACATAGTATACATCATGGGATAACCACTCTGACAACCACTAGATCTTTGTTGTTTTGCTCTGGGATTTTTTTTTCCTTTCAGTTTTGCTACTATGAGTAATTTCCAGCTACCCTATTCCTGGAAATCTGTCTCATAAAAATAAAAACACCAATTCCTAAAAGGGACTTCTGGATGAGAAAGCATATGAATTTCAAATTTTAATAGAGTCTACCAGAGAGCCTTCTAAAAGCTCTCAAATGACTCACATTCCTGCCAGTGCAAAAACACTGCAAAGAATCGGAAGAGGTCTGGTGGGGGGAATCAACCTTGTTCATCACCAAGAGGAGGTGGAGAGGAATTAAAATCTAAGGAAAGGAATAATTAAGGCTTCTACGGTTATGCCACTCGACAAAGCATACATGCTTGTAAAGGCTATAAAGACTGCACAAATCCAAGGAAAACAGGAAAATCTAGTAAAACATCCTCTGCATGTAGTAATGGACTCTCTGGTGCCAAGCTCCAGATAGAATTCAACAGCAGGTCTGGCGCGTTGCTCAGTGGTAGGACGTACGCTCAGCGCACTCACGGCCTGGGTCTCATCCCCAGTATCAAAAAAAAGAAAAAAAAGGAAAGGATAAAAGAATGAAAATGCAGAGCTCCAAAACTTCCTCACTATCACAACCATCTAAAACCTGTGTTTATGTGTCAACAGACTACCGTTTTTTTGGAGATGGAATTATAATGTATTTTAAATACATTTATAATAAAAACCCTTCAAGTGACTGACTACAAGAAAATACACCAAAGCAGTAGAGGTGGTTTTGGTGGCTCTCTGTGGCTCATGACCCAGCACAGCTCCGCCAGGAGAAGACCTCATCCGTGTGAAGTAGAGCATGGCCATGGGGTCACAACTGCAAACCGTCCCCAAATCCACACCTCTCCTCCCTGATGCACCAGGTGACACCAGAGCGCACATGACCTGGAGACCCAAGCCTGGCCGGATGCCAGCCGGTGACACACGTGCCACCCACAGGGGCCAAGACGGCCATCCCGTGCAGCACTGTGGGTTCCTTCACCTCTGCGCCCTGGATGGACGTGAGCGTGGTGACCGAGGGGGCCTCTCGGTGATGGCACATTGGACCCTTAGGAGCCCACGCCTGGCAGAGCCTGCCCCTCCTTGCTTGCCAGGATCCCTCCCCGACCTTCAACAACATGACAGATGCCGCATCCCTTCCCAAAACATGTGGAGCCAGAAGCCTTTAGATTCAGGACTTCTCCAGATTTGGGAATATTTACATATACTTTATGAGACACCCCGGGGACGAGACTCGAGTTTAAACCCAGAATGCACCTAGGTTTTGTGTGCAGCTTACACGCACAGCCTAGATGACCGCATGAGCGCCTGTGTCTCTATGAGAGCACCCCCGACTGGACACAGGGCTGTCCCCTGGGGATGTGACACGGGGCTCAAAAAAACTGCAGATTTGGGATTTCAGATATTCAGAATCAGGATACCAAACTGTGCTTCCTAACTGTGTTAAGTATTGGATTTAGGTCTTTGCAAAAAAAAAAAAAAAAGGAGAAAGGAAAGAGGGAGAGGAGGGAAGAGAGAGAAGGAAAGAAAGGCAGCTGGAAAAGGAGGAGAGAGAAAAAGAGAAAGAGAGAGACTTCTAATAAAGGGCAAGAACAGGGATGCAGATGACAACACATTTGGGTGGAAAGTACAATAAAAGTCAACTTTGAGTAATTGGTTTTCTGCAGCGATTCCACATCAGTGGTGTTTATATAAGAGCGATTTCCTCCACGGTCTTTAGCAACTCATGAATCACCGTCCTTATCCTCACAGGGAGACAGCTACGGGACAAACGACACGAACACGGCGATGGGAGGGAACAGACCTGAGCGCTCCTCTCCGCCACGCTCTCCCTCCCACGGGTTCGGCTCTGTCCCCGTCCTGAGTGAGCCTGGGAAGCCACGGGATATTGTATCCAGGTGTGAGAGACTGGCCCCCTATTGTACTGGAGGCCCAGATCTGGCTGTCCCAGGGTCCCCATCATTCCCAGACACTCTGCACCCCAGGTCCTGGCAAACCTGGGCGGTCCATGCTGTGTAAATGGGATCGAATCAAACCCCCCACTGCCGACGATGCCTGCTCTGGGGCCAGCTCTGCGAGCACAGCTCTGGAGCAGGAAGCCAGCCCTGCCTCCCTCTGCCATGTGCCGTCCGTGGGCCAGATGCCAAGGAGACCGTGTGAGGGCCTCTCCCTACCTCTCCCTGTAAAGGGCAAGCGAGATCACGGGCGCAAAGTAAGAGGCAAGGGATTGCGTTTGTTTGCAGAGCTGGCAGGGGTGCAGAGCGTGCCGACATCCTAGCATTGAAGGCGCTGACTGAATTCGTACAGTTAACACGGACTCGTCCTGAGGCCTTTGGAGATTCCCAACGCAGTTCCTCGCTTTGCCTCCGTGAGCCTGCTGTCGGTCCATCTCTGCAGGGAAATCCAGGACTGCAACTTGCAACAGTCACGATGTCCCACGGTCCTCCAATCCGCCAGGACCCTGGGTAGGAATACTGATCATCACCTCGGGACTAAGGCTTCTGCCAAGTGTTTCCTGTCCTTACTGAATGTTCAGGAAACATTATATGCTTATCAGAGGACGTCCTCAATATTAGAGTGACACATCCCTTTTACGTGTCCTTCTCTATTATGTTCTTTGCCTCTATTTTAACACAATGTCCCCAAGTCCTAAAAATGTCCAGCTCACCAATGTCACCGAGAGGCCAGATTTGCAAGGCTGCTGCAGGCAGTGCAGGAAGCTCAAATCTGGCTGTGCTGCGGGTGCGCCGGGAGGGACGCTGGTTCACGGTCACATTCAGCCCAGCTGCTGGATGTATTAACTTGCATCCAGGAGACCATAGTTGCATCTGTCACCACTTCCTGTTTCCACTTTTGAAGGAAATGTCAGATCCCTCTGCAACCACACAATCAGTTTGAGGTGGTAAAGCCGGCCAAGGGGCTGTCCATTACTTGATGACCGACACTGGGTGCTTGGAGCTTCTGCAAGGCCCGGGCGGGTAACAGGAAGTGGGTGACCTCGTGTGTGGCAGACACTCCTCTGTGGTTTTTTTATTCCGCAGAAGACAGAACAGTGCATTGGGGTCAAGTCAGCCGGGACCTATGTCAGTAAAAACTGTTTCATAAAGGTCAAGACCTGGAGCTGCATGCGGGTCTCCATGGGACTGTGACGCTTAAACTTGGTCCTGTTCCGTGGTGATTAAGAGTAAGAAGAATAAAGAGTTATAGGAAAGCTAAAAGATAAGAGAGAGAGGGAGGGCTACAGAGTTCAAGGGCAGCCTGAACTACGCAGTGAGACCCTGTCTCAACACCCTCTTCCCCGCAAAAAAAAGAATTACACGTATGAGACACATAGGTGTGTGGCCTGGAGGCAGTGGGGTCGATGTTCGACTCTCCGTAAAAGGCTATGGTATGCATGTGGCATGGTGAAGCACAGACACTGAAGCCAGACTGCCTGGAATTGAACCAGGGCTTGGTTTCAAATTCTCAATGACCTTAAGACGTGTGCTTCAGTTTCCTCGACCAGGGATCAGAGCGCAGCGCAGTCAGCACATCAGTGCATGCAGAGTGCTTGGGACAGGCGAGGCGTCCAGGAGCGACGATGATGGCACAGGTCTCTCCTCAGCCGGCACATGGCGCATGCGTCTCATTGCTCTGCTTGAAAATAATCTCCTGATGGTAGAAACTAGTGAGTATAAAACAGGGGGCAGAGGCTGGGAGGAGCTAGGGCAGGGGTGGGGTGGAGTGGTGCAGAGAGCACAGGGAGGGTGAGCTGGCTGGGTGAGGGGTCTGCCCGATTCGATGCAGTTCACCCACTTGCCACGCTTTATGCCAGACACAGGGTCGGGGAGGGGCGGAAGATGAACGGGCAGTGACGCCAGGCCCGTCTGACGTCCGCCTCTTCATCTCCCTGGTCCAAACTCACCTGGGCTTCAAAGCCGATCCCCGGCCTGCGAACTCTGAAGCCCCTGCCACAGCCTGCTGTCTTGGGGTGACATCGCAGTGCCAGAGGCTTGACCCCAGTGGAAAGAAGGGGACCTTAGGGAAGAGGCTTCCCCTGCTACTCACTGAGAGCGGCCTCCTCTCTCTCCTCAGAGCAGGACATTTGTGGGGCTGATTTCATTGCTTCGTTTACTTTGCCAATGGCTTTTCCTACACAGTCACAGGAGAGGCAGGAGATTGTGGGTGGAAGGTGGTCCTTGAAACTCATCCGTGTCCTTGCTGTGTGGCCCTGTGAATCATGAGGGCTCTTCTCAACTTCTTTTTCTCATCTGTAAAATTGGGTGTCAAGGGGTCCCCCCACTTCAGTCCTGTGAGGATTAAAGGACACAGAGTATGCAGGGACTCCGGGTGTGGTGCGTGCTCAGTACGCATGAGCAGTTATAAGTCATCGTTGTCGCTGCTATCATTATTACATTTGTGCGAACGCAGAGGCGCTAAACAGGGATGTGCTTGGAGAACTCCATGCATCTAAGAAAATCCTCCTTTCCCTTTCGGGTCCTGGCTCACACAACCCCCAACACTGTAGGAGCACCCAGAATCATCCACGCGATGCCCCTCAGCCCACAAAACATGCTTAGGGCGCTGAACAAAGACAGAGGCTGGGGGCCTCTTTGCAGAGCAGTAATCGGAAAATACAGTGCGGCTGGTGTGCCACAGGATTGTGACTTCCTCCTAAATCCCAAGGTAAGGGAAGGCCACACGGCGCTCAGGCGGCCTTGCCATGCAGCTGTTTGCATAGAGGCTTCCAGGCCCTAGAACCAACACCGCCTCCCCACGGTCTGTGGGGCAGAGAAACTGTTAGCCGTTCAGGCAAAAGTATCCTTGGGCGACTTGATCTCTCCGCTTAGCCCGCTGGCGTTTGTGGCCTGGTCGCTCCCGGGACTCCTTCCTCCTGGTTAGCCCTGCCCAGCGCCGCGTCAGGGTTCCTCATGAACTGTCCCCGTACCAAGGAGACAAGATAACCTTGTGCAAAGGACAAAGGACAGAAAGCAACATCCCCACTCGGTTCCAACCGTGTAACCAGCTCGGTTTCTCCCCGTCCTCATTCCCAGAAAACACGGAGCCTTCCACCTTCCCCCGGCCTGTGGGGGGAGGACGCAATGTTCCCACACGAGCTCGTTTCAAAACTGCCAGGGCAGCAACTCTAGGGACTTAGGGGAGAAGCAACGGGTGGGTGTGTTGCGCTGCTCATGCCGAAGGAACTTGGAACACAGAGGCAGGGAAACGGGGGAAAGTTGTGCAGAGATAACTTGGCAGCGAGACAAAAGTGAACCAAGGAAAACAACAGGGCCTAAAAGGGAAGCAGGGAGGCCTACTGAGGAGAGGGGCATCAAACTGACAGCTTGGCCAGAAATCTGGACACTGTAAGAGACAATTTAGTGCGGGGTCACGCTCCGGGCTGGATTTATTGCCGCTTGCCTTGTTAACTCGCCTCATGTTTAAAGTCAAAACTGCCATAGGCTCGAAGGGACTTTTATCTTTGTCATTCGTGTGATCAGCCTCAAAATGCAGAATCCCCAAAGGGAAGAATGTTCCCCCCATCCTACCGGGAGTTAGAAAGCAGGGGCTCCAGGCAGGCTGAGATCCGGGCTTTTAAAGGACCGGCATTTGGGCAGGTCCTGAATGACGCGAAGGTGCGCGCTGGACCTAGGGTCCGGCAGCCGGCGGTGGGCGGACTCAGGTGAGGCCCAGGCGGGGAAGCTGGCTGGAGGGTGGTGAAGGCCCGGGGGGCCGCCCGCCGCTGCTTGGCCCGCGCTTGGCCCCTGCCCTGCGAGCGGAGAGACTTGTCCTGCTCGGTGATGGGACAGCGCGATGCCACCCCAGGCCCCTTCTCCACGCCCTCCTCCAGTGCAGCCCGGAATGAGAAACGCACGGCCTGTCGGAGGCTGCCCAGGCTGATACTGCAGACACAGGCAAACTGTCCTCTCCCCACCCCCACCCCATCCTACCCTCCTCCCCTCTCCCCTCCCTCTGCCCCTCCACTCCCTAGCGCCTCCCCTCCCCGGCTGCCCGCCCCACACGGTTACGCGGTACCGTCCGTGGCCCGCCCCTCCCCCGCTGCCCTTCTGGCCCAGCCTGGACAGGACTCAAGCTCTGGCCGCGTGCGCAGAGGCTTCAGACCCCGGCACCTTGGGTTCACCGAGTGCGCAGGCCGGGGGTCCCAGGCCACCCCAGAACCTCCCCTGGAGGAGGCCGGGTGGGTCCCTGGACCTCAGCGTCTCAGTTGGCCCTGAGGATTCCGGGGTCCTTCCCAGCCTAACACTGTGGGTCCCTGGACCTGTATCTGATTTATGTTATGTGCCTTGAGACCAAAAGGGAAAAATACTCCCCAGCCAGGAATAAGTGGAAGCACAGCTCTAGGGACGCGCCCCCAAATCTCACGTAACCCCAAACACTGGAACTCAGTGAATTTTGCTTTCTCTCGCCTCAGACAATATGTTCATTTCTTTAATAACGAGGAAACTGATTAGAGATAGTGCTGGGGAAAAACATGCTCGGGTCATTTTTCTTCCGGAGGAAACATAAATCCAAAAATCCTCCTCTGTCTAAGAAACAACACTCACTTCATTTCCAAAATACAGAACATGGATCTCTTAACAAATCTTCTTTCTTCTTTCAATCTTGATCCTTAGCCACCCAACACCAGCAGCTTTCTTCTCCTCCCATCCACAGACCCTCTCAATCAAAGGACACAAGAAAGTTCCACCTTGGAAAACTACGTGCGGGAAGAAGAGATTGCTGGATTTTATTTGGAAAGAGTTTTTAATCTGAAACAAAGCAATTCCTAACCTCCCGAACATGCACGTGAAATCATTTAGGAAGCAAATGGTCCAGGTATTTCCAACCAGCTTCTCCCAGGGCGGCTGACTGGGAAGAGGCACCCAAGATTTGGGTGCACCACCCAGTGTACCCAGGGGTGACTCCGAGGCTGGCTTGGCGCCCTCTCCCCACACCTCTCAAAGCAATAACAACAGTGAGGATTAAGGATTAAGCTCCTGACGTCTGTCATTTCAAAGATGGTGAGTAGCAAGGTAATGGATTCAAACTCTTCATTGTTAATAAACCGAGGTAAGAAGGTGCCCCAGTGAACCAGACGTCCACAGGGACGCAGCTCCTCCGCCCCGCTGGCCCAGACCAGCCAGGAGTCCAGAGAGCCGGGAGCCGGGCCTGCCCCTCCCCCAGGCAGGATCCTCGCAGCAGGATGTGTTTGTTGTGCTGACCTTGTGAGCGAATGACCCAGAGAGAAGGACACTGTGTGCGGTCACTGGGGTTTTCTGACCTCACTTGTCCAGGCTGGTATCCATGAGACAGCTGGGGGCAGAGGAAGTGGAAAAGGCCGATCACAAGGACGTGCTGGACAGGGGCCTGCAGCTGCGTTGGTGACAAAGAATAATTAGACTTGTGTTTCCTTGAAGAAATTGTTTCGCATGGAAGGCGGGCCTGGTGTCCACGGCACCCCAGCCACACTTTCCTCTTACTGCCTCGCAGGTGCCCAGCCTCAGACTCAGACACCAGGGCCAGATGACCCAGGTTCAAATCCCGCTTCTGCACGACCTCTCTGGAGCAGCCAAATTACCGGCAGAAGAGGAATTATTAGAGTTCTAGTCCACAAGAGCATTACAAAGCTAACTAAATTATCATATGAGGTGTGATCAAAAATATAGTGAATACTTAATTTTCTTTAATGTATTATAGTGAAAGACAAATTGCCGTGAATCCTCTTCCCTTTGAGCACGCTCATCCCATTGTTTGTGCGGCTTTCTCAAGCAGTTCCTGGAGTCCTCTTTCGTGAGTGTCTGTAATTTCGCTGCCACGGCTGCCTTAACGTCCTGAACTGATTCAAAACATGTCTTTCTTCCCTGGTCATTTTGTCTTTGGGGAAGAACCAGAAGCAGGATGGTGCCAGATATGGTGAGTGAGAGGGCTGAGCACACACTGTGATGTTTTTACAAGCCTGCTTTTCTGTTGGGTCGTGCTCGGCAGCCGCGTTCACCATTTTTTTTTTTTTTTATCACACCTGCTAAAGAGGACTTCCAGAGCTGCTTTAGAAAGTGGCAAGAATGATGGGATAAACGTGTTGGAAATGGACTATTTTGAGGAAGATTAATGTTAGTGCATTTTATACTGTAATAATTCTTAAAATTTAAATGATCACACCATATATATATATATATATATATATATATATATATATATATTCTTTTTTTTCTGATGGTGCTGGTACCAAGGATCAAACTCACAATGACACACTTGCCAGGCAGGTGCTTCAGCCACTGAGTTAAATCCCTGGCCCCACACCTCATATATTTAGCACGATGCCTGGTACTGCGTACCACACTCTAAATGCTTCTGCTCGGTTTTTGTTCAGGTTCCCTCTCTTGGCGGGGTGCTGCCTTCTGCCCCCTGCTGCCTTCATGCCACTCTGGAGGAAGATGAGACCTCGTCCTCTCCAGGAAGCAGGGAAGAGCTAGCAGATTTATGTTTGAAAAGATATCGGGAGATTCTTGGGCAGTATTAGACCATCCTGTCACACTTTAGGGTGGATTGAAAATACAAATATTCAGGGAAGGGGGAATATGTCTGTGCTGAACATACAGAGACTTCTTTTCTTGTCATTGTTCCGTAAACAATTACAGCGTAATAACTATTCACACAGCATTAGGTATTAGGAGAAATTTACAGGTGGTTTAAAACACATATAGCTGTGCAGAGGTTGCATGCAAGTACTGTGCCGTTTTATATAAAAGACTGAGGCCTCCGCGAATTTGGGGGCCCACAGGGGGTCCTGATGTCCACTTCCCAGCATACAGAGGGACCCCTACCGGGAAGGTGCTGTTCACTGAGCACCAGTTGTGCACCATTCCGTTAAATCTTTACGGTCACCCCAAAGCCAATTCGGCCTCTAACTTTCGCCGATTGCAGGGTGAGGCCACAGCCCAGTGCCATGACAGACAGCCGGGCACTGAGCACGGCCCACTTTGCTCCTGCCCAGCTCTCAGTGAGCCTGGGGGCAGACTCTGACTTCGCACCTGAGAACTGAGCGACCGCGGCCTCCGGGAGCCGTCCTTGCCCAGAGCCGCCAGCAGAGCCAGGAGTGGCAGACCCCGCTGGAGTGGCGGCCTGCAGGCCTGTGACCTGTGACCGTGGTACGCGCTCCTGTGCTTGTCTTCCCGCGGGGACGGGCAGTCCAGCCACGCCACCGAGCTCCTGCCGCTCGCCACGGTCCCCATCGGGAAACCTGCGCCCCCTAGAGCACTGGGCACAGGGCGACTGTTGATTTTCCTTGCGGCCTCCAGGGCCCTGGGAGGAATTCCGTGTGCTGAGGAAGGATAAGGTTCTTCTGTCACGTGCAAGGCAGTGATGTAAAATGGAGATCACAGCCAGCACGCACAGCAACCCTGAGAAACAGACGCTGTTATCATCCCCGATTTTCCACGAGGGAGCCGAAGCACAGAGACGTGAAGTCACTTGCCGGAAGTCACACAGCAGCTAAGTGGCAGAGCCCGCGTCTGCCCTCAGCCACTCTGTGTCCAGGGTCCGGGTTGCTGATCACCCCCCATCCGCACGTTTCTCGGCTGAAGCAGGAAATCCACACCTCAGCGGAAGGGAAGCGGAAAGGCTCCGGCCTTGGCCCCGCACGTGTTAAACCTGCAGCCCTGGCTTGGTTTCTGATCATTCTGGGCGTCGGCTGTGGGGGGTGGAGGGGTGGCTGGGAGCTGCCGAGGGGCCACGGGCAGCTCCAGGCCGGGTGCCCGGTGAAGCTGCGGTGCTCCACGTGGGGCTGGAGCTGAGCTTTCCGTGCTCTGCACCGGCGGCTTTGTGGCTGCGCGTCTGATGCCCACTCGGGCAGACGATGGCAGGAGAGCCGGGCTCGGGCACCTGGCGAGTCACACACACCTGCAGTGCCCGGGCCTTCAGGCTTCCGGTGAGGGGCGGCACCGATGGTCAGCCCCACGGTGAGCCCCAGAGCAACACACAGTGCGTCCTTTATGAGCTGTAGGTAAGACCCAGGTGTCCAGTGGGGGAAGGGCCAGCGGGAGCCCTGGGGGCAGAGCGTCTTCACAGTGGGGGCAGAAGTGACCTCGGAAAGCCACAGTGCAGGGCCGCGAGGCAGCTCAGCCCGCCCACAGCACTCCTCGGGGGTACTCACAGCAGAGCACCCTCTGGGGACCGGCGGGGGTGGGGTCACGGATGCAAACAAACCACGCCGCGAGGGGCTCTGGGCTGCTGTCAGTCACCCATTCCCATTCCCACGCCTGCAGCCTCGCCCTCCAGAGAGCAGACGTCCGTCCAGGAGGAGCGGAAAGGAGGCCGCGTGGGCGCAGCGACGGCGACCCCACAGCTAAAGAGAGCGTTTTGAGCCGGAGAGTAAAGCAAACAGGAGCCCCGGTTATTACAGTTAATTCAGTTTGATTAAACCCATGAATGCGAACCATAGCGTTGCGGTGAGTGCCGACCACCCTGACTGCTTAGCGGCCAGAGTCACGCCCTTCACCGCTGGGCCAGACCCGGCCGGCCACCCGGCAGCCCCGTGCCCAGCGCCTCTCGCCTTGACTGCCAGGGCTTTCTCTTCTGGACCTTTTTTTTTTTTTTTTGAGGGGGAGCGACAAGGTCTTACTATGCAGCCCAGGCCGGCCTTGAACTCACGGCAATGCTCCTGCCTCAGCCTCCTGAGTGCTGGAGTCACAGGCAGACACCACAATCCCTAGCGTCTTCTGGATTCTTTAGTACCCTGGGTGATTTGCTATGGTCCTTTTCAGTTATAATACAAATTGTACTTTTATTCCCATTCCTCAAAAAAACAATTGAGTGAAATTTTCCCCTTTCCCTTTATTTCCTTTTTATTTTCGTCTTCTCACCGCCTCTCAGTGTTCTGTCCCCTCTGCCTTCGCCCTTTCTCCTGGGTCCCCTTCCCGCCAGCCACTGACAGTTGGCCTGGAACCTCAGTGCCCCCAGAAAGTCCAGTGGGCTCCCCACATTGTACACTGCCCATGCATAGTCCGTGGGACGGACACTGGGCAGGGCGACCTCAGTGTGTGGCCCACAACGGCAGGGGCTGAACAGGAGGGGTGCCAAGCCTTGGGGAGGGGACACCAGGCAAACAGCTCTGGGGGGCGGGGCGCAACTGTGCCGAGACACCAGTGTTGTTTCGTAGGCTCACTGCACCGTCCCAGGAGACTCAGGGCCTCAGTTTACCCCGCCGGCCGCACCTCTGCCTTTCTGAACACAGATGGGACTTTTCCTGCTTCCGCAGCTTGTGCACACGCTGTCTGGGCCGCTCTTCCTGGGGGCTCTCCACCCACCACCCCTGAGTCTCCGGTGTCCTTCCTCTGGGAAAAGTTCCTGGCCACCAAGCCCGAGTGGCTTCCCATCGCTCGCTGTCACGGCCCCCTGCGCCCGAGTGCCGGCACCAGGCTACACTGCCCTCACCTGCTTGTGTGCCTTCCATGCCGGGCGCGAGCTCTGGACGCAGGAAACCTGTGGGTGCTGCTGCTCTTCGCGTCTCCACGCCAGCAACGGCAGCGGGCACACAGTGGGTGCTCGCGCAGGTTTCCGGGGGCATTAATGGCTGGAGAAGAGGAAAGCGCGGGACGGTGGTGTGAAATGAAGGCACAGTGGGAGATGGGGAGGAGCCTCGAACGGCCGTTTAAAGGGCAACAGCAAGACCACGAGATAGCAAGGGAGGGGGAAGGCGCCTAAGGAGAGGACCCGGCTGCACGCCTTTCGTGTCCCCAGCACCCACTGCAGGGCTTTGCCGTGTGTCACCGTGTCACTGTGGCTATGTGACCTTGTCCGTGTCCCAGGCATCCGGGTTATGCCTGGGCTCCACCACCTGGGCAGAGGCTTCTGGGTGCCTCCTGTCCCCCAGCACGGCTACCGCGCCAGCTCCAGGCCCCTCGTGACCACATCCTGTCCTCAGAACAACCCATCTCGCATCTCCGCCCCGTGTCCCTCACGTTGGCCCACGGCAGGCAGGGAATGCCCGTCCTGCCTGGAGAGAGTCATCCTCTCCGTCCCCAATCTCAGGGCGGCCTAGGGAGGCCTGCGGTGTTTAATGGGGTGTCGGAGATGTCGCTACCTCCCCCCTCCACAAGACTCCACATCAGCAGGGGTGGCAGCCACCCCAGAAAAGCTTTTTGGCTGGTCAGTTTTCTCCGCTTCATCCGACTTTCCCATGCAAAGCTAAAAATAGCAGCCCGTTTCTGCTCTCAAACTAAAGCATGGCAGCGGTGTCCCAGCGCCCGGCGGGGACGGCCATCATGCTCATGGCGGACAGGTGCCAGCCCCAGCCTGGGGGGACAGAGATGGCAGAAGGGGCAGCGCAGGGACTCGGAGGTGCCAGGAGGCAGTGCTGGGTCACAGGTGGCAACTCCAGATGGCAGAGGAGGAATCAAAGCCCTAGGGCAATCTGGACCCCGCCGGGGCAGGTTTTCATTCACCCACCAAGGCGCGTGTCCCTGGCCTAGGACTGCGGGACGGAGCCACCGCAGAGGCAGCTGTGGCCCCAGGAGCTGTGTCCAAGCTCTGAGGGCGCAGGTCAAACTGAAAGCCTCCCACAGGTCCGTAGTCCGCACTGAAGAGCGGTGCTGTGTGCAGCTCATGGCCAAGTCAGCCCGTGCGATCGCTCCTGTTCCACCATCTGTCTCTTCCCCTCCTCCTCCACGATGTCCTCCCAGATCGACGCTCCTCTTCGCCATTTCTGTCTGCACCAACCACCAGGCATTTGACGAGCTCTGGCCTCTGGCAGTCTCGGGACTGCTAAGGGAATTGTGTCTGCTGTTCAGTCTTTAGAGAGGGACTTTGTGTGTGCTGCATGCGTATGTGTGTGCGCGCCACATGTGTGTGCCGTGTGTGTGAGCGCACGTGCCCTGGCTCGGGCTCTGCAGCGTGGAGGAAATGCATGCATGGAGTCCAAGACCCTGGACGCCTCACTCTGGGCCTGGCATCCGTGGGGACGCTGGGTCAGTGACAAATCTCGAGACTCACCTGGAAGACACTCTCAACAACACTAGAGCGGAAAGAAAATCCCTTCCCAAATTGGTCTGTAATAGGGAACTCCTGTCTCCTGAGCCAGGAAAAGCTGGCAACGATGAAAGCAGGCTTTGGAAATACACTTGTAGGGACTCCTGGGAATCAAGAGAGCTCAGCAAACGGGTTAGGTAAGGACCTGGCTGGTGACAGAGCAAGCAGATGACTACAGAAGAGAGAGACGGATGGTGGATGGATAGAGATGTGATCAATGGGTAGACAGAGATATACAATGGATGGATGGATGGATGGATGGATATCCAGGGACATGATTGATAGATGGACAGAGGTAGACAGATGGACGGTGCTCGGCAGAGACCTCAGCAAGTCTCCCTGGAGGGGCTGGAGGAGGGGGACACCCAGCCCAGGTGTTCCTCCCCCAGGCCATGCCTGCTCAGGCGGAAACCAGTGGACGCCGCCCAGAGCCTCGACCAAGGCCAGAGGCCAAGGTAGCTACGGGAAGATCCCCTCGGCCCGGCGACCTCAGGAAGTGGTCCTCGGCTTTGCGCTCGTCCCCACTTCCCAAAGCCCAAAGTCAAGCGCAGCCTGCTTCACCCCAGGCCCCCGGCCTGCACCCTCTTCTCTAAGCTCTGATGCTCTTTCCGGGTACTCCTGGGGTACAACAGGGGCGCCCAAGGCTGTGCCCCTCCTGAGCCCAGCAAGGCTGGGCAGATGCAGCAGGAACCCAGGGGTGGGCAGGCTCTGCTGCCTTTGAGGGCTGCGGGGGCCCAGTCTCATCGCCTGAGACCTGAAAACCCAGCAGGAAGACGAAAGTCAGGGGATGCAGCCTCCGGGCTCAGAAGACAGAAGAGGGGGCACAGGCCAAGGGCAAGCTGGAGGTGGCCAGGAAGTGGAAGGGAGCAGGCCCTGGCCAGCCTCGGGTCCGTGCCCACCCAGGGACAGCCCTGGACAGGTAGGCAGGCAGCGACCCCAGCCACCAGCATGGAAGCAGGCCACACAGCCTTCACAGGAGTGCAGGGAGCTGCCACTGGCTGTCACCTGTGTCTCTTGTCATGTAAGCAAATGACAGCCACCAAGAGAGGACAGTGTGGAGGAAGCCACATCCACAGGTGACCAAGTGCCGTCCAGAAGGTGCGGGGTGGGGGGAAGGGGCAGTGGTCTAAGCCGAGAAGGAGGGGGCGGGTGGAGAAGGCCAGCGCCCCAGACCACGCCGTGCCGGGGCAGGGACTGGAAAGAGCCGCCATCCCCTCCGGAGCACTTGATGGCCGCCACTCATGTGGCCTCCAGCAGCCACAGGACAAGGACACCTTCCGCCTTTCCCCTTCTCGCTGCCCGGGCTCCAAGCCCCTGGTCCTCAGCCCCCAGGCTCCTGGCTGTGGCTGCTCTCTGGGCCTGGCCATGGGACCTGCCGTGGCCCACAGACTGAGGATCCAGCCCACTTGCAAGCTCAAGCCCTTCGTGTCAGTGACCCCACTCCTGGGCCTCCCTCCTAGCCAGTGTTTCCCAGTCTCAACCCCCTCCACGAAGGAGCCTGTTGAGAAACTCATTTCCTTTCTTCCCCAGAGCACCATGAACTTGCCTGACACAGATACACCAGCTACTTGGTTCTCCCTGAACGTATGCCCGTGTCCCATTTATAAACAGGAAGACTGACCTCACCCTGGCAGTCGGTCTCAGCTCCCCGCAGGAATCCACGGTCTAGGGAAGGTGCTGCAGGGACAAGGATTCTCAGGACAACCCTCATGAATCACTTCACTGAAAATGTGCACCCAAAGCCAGGCATGTGCTCTCATCACAGGGTTCAAGGAGGCTGAGGCAGGAAGATCACAGGTCTGAGGCCAGCCTAGGCAATGTAGCGGCTTGGATTCAAAACAATGCTAAAAGGTTGGGGCTGTAGCTCAGTGCAAAGCACCAGGATTCCACCCCCAGTACTGAAAAAAAAATAACATAGCAAAGAACAATACATCTACCAGTCAGACTAGTACATGATACCTGCCAAATAAAACCTTACCTTCTAGAAACTTTAAAAATATTTTATAAACAACCCTTAAATCAAATTTGAGATATAAATTAAGAAGACAGAAAATATATCATTTCCCAGACAGACTTTTCCCAGAGGAAAAGTCATTGCCTAAAACATTTACATTACTAAATTACACAAGATAAAAACAAGTAATTAGTGTATAATCCGAGAAGTTGGATAAAAAGGGCAATAATAATAAAGTTTACAACGTTTTAAAATAACTTTTAAAATGTTTACATATCAATAGGAACTTTTAAAGAAACAGGCTCAATTATGTTCATTATATAATTAAAGCCTTACAAAGAAGAGTTACCATGGACTAAAATATAATAATGGTGGATGTCTTAGTTACTTTTCACTCGTTGCCGAGACAGAATACCTGATGCCCAAAATTAGGGAAGGGAAAGGTTTATTTCTTGCAGTTTCTCCAGAGTTTCAGTCCATACTCAGTTGGCTCCAAAGCAGCATGGTGTGGCAGGGCTGCGCAAACAGCAAGTCACGCAGGCGAGAGAGAGAGGAAGCACAGAACCAAGCAAGAGGAAGACCCGCCTCCTTTACACTGTATCTCAGCTCCACCCCTGGGCTGGTGCAGTACTCATATCACCAATCCCAGCTCTAGACAACAAACCAATCATGCCAGACTCAGCCCCATCAAAAGTACATGAGGACTTGGGGGTACACAGTATCACCCAATACATTCCACCCCTGGAACCCCAAGGACTCATGTACATCCTCAATATAAAAGACATTTAGTCCCTCTCCAAGAGTTACCAAAGTCCTAACAGTTTCAGCACTGTTGAAAAGTCCAAGTCCCAAATCTCCTCTGAGATCTATGGAAAACTCTTAACTGTAACCCCCTGTACAAATGAAAACAAGGTTAAACACTTCCAACATATAAAGGCACAAGATAAACATTACCATTCCAAAAGTTACAAGCAGGGGAATACAAAGCACTGGAACCAAAGCAAGTCCAAAATCCAGCAGGGCAAACATTAAGTCCTAGAGTTCTATGCTCAGCATCTGAAGCAATCTGATTGCAAGCTCCAAAAGACTTGAGTGATTCCACCCCTGCGGCACTTTCAGGGGTTTTAACTTCCACAGCTTTCCTTGGACGATCCATGTTCCTTGGCTTCACCCTTACATCTTTACACATTGCTCTCTGCAGATGGGGTGGAAGCTGCCTCAGCCTTTTCTTGTACTTAAAACCAGCACCACTTGGATGCCGCCAAGGTGTGCCACAGACTGGAGCAGTAGCCAGGCTTCCCTCTCCCTTGGCTGTAGGGGTCGACTGCCTGGATCACTGAGCTCTCTGAACCTGATTGTGAGGAAAAGCTTCTCTATGCCGCCACCATTCTGGAATCTGGTGTGGCTGCAACCCTTTTGAAACCTCCCGTGGCCTCTGTCGCCACTCCAGGACATGGCACTCTGCGGCTTTTTCCTCCAAGCAAACTCTTTTACTTTTGAAGGCCTGAGGCTGCACAGCGTGGAGGCCCGCTGCTTCCCGGGATGCCCCCAGGCCATCTTTTTTATTTCTTTGTTCCTTCTCAACCATCAAGGTCTCAGCTCGATCTTACAGTCCACAGCTTCCTGGCCAAACTCACAGGGTTTTAAATAACCATGCCAGACTCTTTGTTCTTGATTCCCAACATAAATCTGGCTAAAAGCACCCAGCAGTAGCCAGGCCACCATTTCAACATTTGGTTGCCTTATAATTTCTCTCTCTAGAGTAAACAATCCTCCACCCTTAATCTCAGTCTCAGGCAAAGTCTCTGGGCACGGGCAGAATGCAGACAAACTTTTTGCCAAGCCATAACACACATCATGTGGAGTCCAACACCCAATGCGGTCCTTCTTCCCAGCAGCAACCTCCCGAGCCTGGTCCTTACCGGCAGGTTTTCTATCAGCCTTCTGGTCTCCTGGCCTCTGACCAGTATCTCCCATACAGAACAGCCTAAGCTTTTCCAGCTCTATGCATTCAAGCAACATCTCCACACCTTTCCAAACTCTTCCCACAAGCCATTTCCAAAGGCTCTTAAACCACATGGTCAGGAATAGTCATAACAATGACCCCGCTCCTAGGGTACCAAATTCTGTCTTAATTACTTTTCACTCATTGCTGAGACAGAATACTTGATTCCAAAATTAGGGAAGGAAAGGTTTATTTCTTACAGTTTCTCAGGAGTTTCAGTCCATACTTAGTTGGCTCCAAGGCAATGTGGCATGGTGGGGCTGCCATTCATGGTGGCCGCAAACAGCAAGGTGTGCTGGTGAGGAAGAGAGAGGGTGGAAGCCAGCAAGAGGAAGACCCGCCTCCCTTACACTGCATCTCAGCTCCACCCCTGGGCGGGTGCAGCACTCACACCATCAATCTCAGCTCTAGACACATCACCAATCCCAGCTCTAGACACCAAACCAATCACATGCCAGACTCAGCCACATCAAAAGTATATGAGGACTTTGGGGTACATGGTATCACCCAATACAGTGGGGACTCCAAAGGGTTTAGCTATGGGCAATGTTTTTCTGTCTTGCCCTTTTCAATATTCTCTAACTTTTTATGATGAACTTGTACTGCTTTCTAGTAGAAAACCACTTGATCTTTTTTTTGAGACAAAGTCTCTCTATGTAGTTCAGGCTGGCCTTGAACCCACTATGTAGCTCAAGTTGGTCTCAATCTTGAGGATCCTCCTGCCTCAACCTCCCAAGTGCTGGGACTAGAGGTGTGTGTCACCCATTGATGTTTCTGAGGCAGGCTGGTTCCTCAGCCAGCTTTGGGCCATTTGCCCTCCCGGGTTGAGAGGGTTCAGTCACCTGCTTGCCCCTTCCTTGCTTTGGACATCTGTCCCTGCGTCCACAGGCAACGCTGGGAGGGAGCAGTGCCTGGTGCACCCTACAGAGGCTCACTGGGGACACACTGGTATGAGCTGTCCTCCCTGGTACTGAGGTGGCCTGGCGCAAGGGCACGAGCCACATGATGGCACCCGCAGGTGAGCAGACACTGGAGACTTGCGGACACCTCTACTGACCAGCGTCTGCACGCACGCCTGCCTCGCCTGCTCAGAGCCGAGACCCCACCAGTGTCCCAGGCTCAGCACGGTCCCCGTTGCTCTGGCTCAGCCCACTCCAAGGCATGCACCAGGTCACCGTGCTGCCCGGGGTCCGGGTCGCATTGCACACCGAGCCTGGGTTGCAGCACAGGGATGGCACAGCCTGATTCATCTGTGACCCCAGGACCGCCGGACACCCCGCCTTCCTTTCGTCCTCTGTGCCTCAAGCCAATCCCTTCCTGCCTCTCCCGGAAGCTGCTACAGGACACCACCTCCCACCCGGCACTCACGGGACCCAGGAACTTGGGGCTCAGTGCTGCCGCCCTGCGCCACCCACACATCGTGGACCGGAAGCTCCTCCTCAGGCTCCGGGCTGGGATAAACTGCTGGTGCCTGTCAGGTGACCCGGGAGAGCCTGAGCAAAGCCCAAGAGGCCAAGGGCTCCTGCCTGAGTCCGCTCTCCCAGTGGAAAAGCAGGGGGAGCAGCTAGGGAGGCTGAGGCAGGAAGTTCACAAATTCGAGCCCAGCCTAGAAATTTTAGGTAGACCATGTCTCAAAATAAAAAAGAAAAGAAAATGTCTGGAGATGGGAGAAAGGTCCTGTGTTCAACCCTTAGTACTAGAAAAAAAAGGGGGAAATCCCCCCTTGGCCCGGCCCCTTAACCCCCTGGGTTTCTGCTCCTCCAATGCCTCCCTCACCCAAAGCTGGCAGTGGGGGAGCACTTTTTTAAACTTTATTTTTGATGGAAAAATAACTATTACATATATTTATCACATACAACACATTTTGAAATGGGTACACATTGTAGAATCACTGTCAAGCCTCTTAACATCTGCGTTACTGCACACAGCCTTCTATGGTGGAGAGAACACTCGAAATTTACCCCCTAGCAACTGTATTAATACACCCTTAAGAGCTCCAGTCTCGTGGTGCATAGACCTCTTGAAGTTACCTCCCTAGCTGAAATGCCTTCACTTTCATCTCCCTAATCCTGTCTCTTTCCTACCTCCTGGGAAAAACCATTCTACTGTCTAATTCTATGAATTTAACTTTTTTAGATTCCATACATGAGTGGACTGTGTGATATTTGTCTTTCTGTGCCTGGTTTATGTCACTTATGAGGTCCAACCAGGTTCATCCATGCAGTTTTCTATAATAAGATGCTCTTTTCTTTTTCAGGGCTGAATAGTACTCCATAGTATATACATGCCACATTTTTTCTTGTTCTTCCACCAAAAGGCAAAAGTTGCCTTCATTTCTTGGCCATGGTGAAGAGTACTATGATGAGTACAGAAATGCAGATGTTCCTTTGGCATACAGATGCCACCTCCCACGGATCTATGTCCACATGGAAGGGCTGGGTCTCCTTACCGACACCGTCCCGGAGTACCAGCTGTGACCTCCTGCTTTACTGGACACACCGGTGGACGCACGAGTAAGGTGGGTGTGGAGGGTGCGTGCACGGTAGCAAATAGGTGACAGCATAGAAAACTGCACAAAGAGAAGCAGGGGTCTCAGGATCTTTTAAAGGCGTGAGGAAACCAGCTGAGACCCCCACCCCCACCCCGCCGGAGCACGGCCTGCATTGACGCCGGGCTGCACGCAACCCCTCCTTCCAGCACCTGCTCTTCCTGCCCCCCACCCCACCCCTCGGGCCAGCGCTCCCCCATTCTCATCCTGCTCC